>JAZKJV010004669.1:0-202561 GCA_037367405.1 Ottelia alismoides | reverse complement strand
TGGAGATAAGCTTCTACAGCAGAAAGGAGTATGTTACAAAGATAGCTACGATGGATATATGATAGCTAGGGCTTCCGGATGAGGAGGACGGTAGCGTCGTTGGGAGACACGGGAAGGGACGGGATGGGTAATTGAAAAAGTATAATGCGATGTTTTGATGGCATTTAATTTTTATCGCCGTTTTTGCCCTTCTGAGAGAAGAAAGGAAGACGTCGAATACGAAGGGAGAGGAAGCGAATGCATTTGAATGGGGAGATCGAGATGAACACAGATGAAGAGGTTGATGTGAAGGGAGAGAGTGAGGGAGAGGGGAAGGAAGGATCCGATTTGTGGCGCGTGTAGCAACCAAGGAAGAAGGGCAGAGAACGAGAGAAGGCTCTTGTGCGGAAAAAAGAAAGGGGAGAGCACCACGTGTAAGAAGCAGGGAAAGAATTTGGCAGAACCGGGCTTTAGTATATGTAATAGATATATATAGATATAGATATAGATTTGAAAGTAGAGTTACCGGATTGATACTATTTTTGTTGTCTACTTTTATTCATTATATGATGGTTTATGGTATCTAAAGAAGGCCACCTTTATGGAATCCCCTCACTAACACCGATTTGATTATACGCTTAATTTAAAAATTTTCGACAGGTTCCATGATTTATCACCCTCACATCACATCTATGGTTGATTTTTTGTGGTTGGATTTTCCGTGGTAGTTAGGAATGAAAATGGGTATATGTATATCCGAATATCTGCTTCTCATATTTGAAAATTTTTCAAATATGGATGTTTGCATTTGAGTACTAGTCGAATATGGATATGAATATGGATGCGATATCCGTAAAGTATTCGAATTTAAATTTGAATACTCCAATACAAAATACTAATATTATAATGCATATTAATAATATTTGTGCTTAGTAAACAATTATCAACCTGAACTTATATTCTTCCCACCGAAATTCATATATTCCATCGACCTCATGTGACCACCACATCTCTTTGCTTCGACAATTTTATAAGAAGTATAATAGTACGGGTCTCGTGTAGGCTACAATTCCTTAGTTTCTATATCTATATAACAATCTCTTTGTGATTGTAATTTTGATTGGCTAAATATTTTTAAATCGGTATTTGGATTTGAGGTTTATATTTACTTTTTATCTCGTTCAGAATTGTTTTCAATGAATATCTGATCCGAATTCATATTTAAATATTTAAAAATATGATTTTATAAATCAATATCTGATTTATATCTATATCTGTACTAATATTAAATATAGATGAAACGAATACGGATATAGAAACAACCATATCCGATCCTTATCCGACCTATTTGTCAGTGGATGTAGCTTGGGTTTGATAGCTTCCGATTATCAACAACTTTGAATTGTTCTTAACAAGTCGACCTACAAATAGGGCTGGCGGAAATTTCTCAGGTTCGACATTCGCTCAGATTCGGCTCGCTAAAAGTTCATTTAGATTCGATTCGAAAATAAACGAACCAAACCTCAACACGAGTTTGGGCTTGATTAAATAAACGGAACCGAACCTCAAAAACATAGGTTCGCTCAGATTCGGTTCGTTAAAAGTTCGATTATATACACACATATATACCTAAAAGTATATATATACATATTGTATATATATAAGGAAAAGGTACATTCTATATTAACATAAGGACATTCACTTATTTTTCTAAACCCATCTGATTATCCACTCCTTAAGTCCCTATTCCCTATTCCCAAACCACACAAAACCCTCCCCTGCAACTGCGATTTTTCCCTTTGAACAGAAACACTACCTACACAGGAGAACCGATTGGATTTCAATCCGGTTCTCGAGTAGATTCCATTTTTCTTTTCAGGGCCCTACCTTACACGCTAATCTCTTAACCTTCCACTCTATATATATTGACCTGTGAGGGCAAAGTCTTCGCACCCATCCCCTCAGATTCCATCACCCAATACCATAGGGCCTTGCAGGTTCAGTGCAAACACATGGTAATTAAGCCCATCTCATCTTCTCTTGATACCCATTTATTGAACAAACTGGGAGCAAAGTTTTTCTGTCAGATTGTTGTGGTGATGGGTTTCGATGTCCAACTGAAGACACCTAGCTACTAATTAGTTCCATTCCATATGGTCAGCTTCATGGTTCTTAATAACTGCCTTGTTTTTAATTCTTTTTGCAGGAATCATATAGTTCTGAGAATAAGGCCATGCCATGTTTCGCAGAGCCGATCGCTTCGTCGGGCGGGCAAGGGACGGGCAAAGCGATCGACGGGGCGGAGCAGAAGAACAAGGAGGATGAATGTGCAAGAGGCAACTCCTCCAAGGTCAATCCCCTTGACTCCCTGTTCTCAATCCTTGGAAAGAAGGACAAGAAGGGAAAAGAGAAGGGCAAGAAGAAAGGGTAGAAGCGTTGGTTATGACTTATGAGCGTCACAGTTCTATGTCTTGCTGGATTTAAGATTCAATCCTGATATATATCACCACCATATATGTCTAGCTTATGATGTAAAGTCTCCTCTGTGTGATTTCCACCTTCCTTCTCGTCTCCGAATGCTATGGTTGTTGTTATCTACGATCCACGATGCAATGGGGAGGCTTTTTGTATTGCAATATTATCGCAGGACTTCAACTTTGTTTTTTTCCCAGGAAATCAACAGATCGATATGCAGATATTTATTTATTTATTTATTTATCTCTATTTGTTGTGTGGAAGGAAGAGGATGGACAACACGGTGGTTGACCGCAGCAACTCGGCAAAGTCTCCTCCACGCCAAAAAACTTGCTATTTTCTGGCCATTATTGTCGGTGGTTTTGGCCGGATCCAACTTTTACATCCAATTATTTTAGGCAATCCGAATATAAATATAATAAGACATTGTTCCTACCCAGTTCTTGCAGCTCCAATATGAAAAGTGAAGCACAGGAGAAAGAAAGTGACAAATATACTCAAAAATAAAAATAAAAATAAAACAGAGAAGATTCATTCATCCACGGAAAATATAGTCCTAGGGAAAGCATAGGGATTTTATCTCCTGAAGAAAGTTCTGAGTAGCTGCACTGTCCAAGTTTAGGGTTGACGTTCCTCACATCAGGTCTCCTATAGACTAATTATTCTTAGCTCTTGCTTAGTTCGGACTAATGTATCATCTTGACATATGCTGCTTTCTCATTTATAATTTATTGGGTTTTTATCACTTGTGCCCCTCCGAGATATCGTAATTTCAGTTATGCCCTTATCTTTTTGATAATATCAATTGTGCCCCTCACTTCTTTCTCCGTTATCACTTGTGCCCTTCCGTCAGATTAACCGTCAATGAGTTGACTTAACCATGATTTTTTCAAACCTTGGTGCAGTTAAGAGGGGTATTATTGTCCAGACTCTTCTTCCTCTTCTTCCACCATCCTCTTCTTCCTCCTCCTCCCTCCCCGTCCGGAACTCCTCCCTCCGCCCCGACCTCCCCGGCCCCCTGCCCCGAGTTCCACTGACCTCCCCCGACCCCCTGCTTCGAGCTCCGCCCCAACCTCCCTCCGCCCCGACCTCCTCCGGCCTCCTGCCCCGAGCTCCCGCCCAAGCCTCCCTCCGAGTCTGACTTCGAGATCGATCTCAAGAGCATCAAGCTGAAGCCCCCCCATCCACATCTGCATGCGCACCCCAAAGGCCCAAACTTGCCCAAAGCTCCGACCTTTCTCCACAGAATAGAGGTGGAGCACGTCGGGAACAGGGGGATCCCGGTGTCCCACTTGTCGAGTGCCCCGCCGCTGTCCTCCGGGCACTTCAACCGACCATCTGGCCTGCCGTTCTCCGTCGGCGGTCCTCCAATAACTGCGTCTCCGTCTTCCATGTTCTCGACAGAGCAGGTCGGGGGAGCAAATGCCAGCGACCCACACAGGGAATCCGGCGGTTGTGGCAGGAGGTGGGTTCCCGCAGGTGTATTGCCAAGGTAGGGGCACAACGCTGGCTCCCGGAGGAGTCCCCGTGACGTGCAATGTTTCTTCTCAGCAACAGCAGCAGCAGCATCTTGCTGCGATGGCGATTGTTGTTATTTTAGTATAGTCCTATTTTAAGGGTTTATTAATAATAGATGTATAAGAAAGATTTATTTTCTATTTTTTGGTTTCCTTTTTCTGTTCTTTGTTCTGTCTGCATGTTGCTCTCATTGGGTCCTCCGGTTGAATGGCACCGGACACCAGACTGTGCCATTTGAGCACGGGAGATAGTAGATGGAACCACTGTCAGGGCAGGGGGCGGGGGGAGGTCAGGGCAGAGAGAGGCTGGGGCGGAGAGGGAGGAGGAGGAGGTTGGAAGAGGAGGAAGAGGATGGGGGAAGAGGAGGAAGAAGAAGAGGATGAGGAAGAGGGTGTAAAATGACCATTGAACCCTTTTTTTAAAATTAATTCCACTTATATCCTCAAAGTTAACGTCTGTTTGCACTGTAGATGGACGGTCACTAACCCAAGGGGCAGAAGTGATAGATTAGCAAGAAGTGAGGGGCACAACTGATATTACCAAAAAGATAGGGGCATAACTGAAATTGCGATATCTCGGAAGGCACAAGTGATAAAAACCCTTTTTAAAAACAGGCGAATACGAATACAGATACGAATATTATAAACGAATTTTTTGAGGTTACGAATTCGGATATGGATCTTGAGTTAACGAATGCGAATACAAATACAAATACGAATAAGAAAACGAATCCGGTTACGAATACGAATATTCGTATTATATATTTAATATTTTAAAATAAAATTAGGTTTCCCCCACCCTCAAATTCCATCCCCCTACGACGCCTTCTTTCTTCCTCTGCCAGCCCGCCCACCCCCACCTCCCCTGACCTTCTCCTCCTACTGGTTGTCTCCCATCGCCTCCCCCCGACTGCCCTGCCTCCCCCTGCGCCCTTCGCCTCCCCCGCCACACCCGCCTCCCCATGCCTCCACGCCTCTACATGCTCCCTTCGTCTCCCTTGCCACCCCTGTCTCCCCCATGCCACCACGCCTCCCCCAAGCCGCCTCGCCTCCCCCTGTGCCCTTTGCCTCCCCCGCCACCCCCATCTCCCCCATATCGCCCTGCCTCCCCCATGTCGCTCCACCTCCCCATATGCCCTCTGCCTCCCCTGCCACGCCCGCCTCCCCCTACACTCTCTACCACTCCCTGCGACCTCCGCCTCCTACGCCCTCTACCACTCCCTGCGACCTCCGCCTCCCCTGCCACCCCGCCTCCCCTTGCTGCTCTGACTCCCCCATGCGACCTTCACCTCCCCTGCCATGCCTGCCCCCTCCCGCCCCGTCTATCTGCGTAGCCCTCCGCCCCCTACATCCTCCCCCTACACCCTCCTCCTCCCCCTACCCAACATCCCTCCATCACCACACCACCCAACATCCTTCTGCCTCCCTCGACCTCAGCCTCCCTCGCTGCCCCACACAGCCACCCTCCGACGACGCTAGGTCTTTTTGTTGAAGTTCTCAAGAATCTTGTTTGGAAAATCTATCATTTATCAATGTTATTTTTCTCTATGATTGTCGTTTCCATTCTAAAATCTATGTGGAATTTTCAACTAATTGGTGCATCTTAAATTTTACGCCGCAACCAACCTCTCTCCACCGCAACTGCAACCTCCCTCTCAGTTGCAACTGCAATTGATCTGGTATAACATCTTAAATTCATAATATTTTAATATTAATTCTAAGGAACCAAATCTAATTTTTTTATATAAAGGAAATTGGAATGTGAATTTTTTTTAATGGAATGTTATTTTTAGAAACGTTGACGTATTGGAATATTTTTTCCCAAAAGTAAATGTTTTCTTTAGAAAGTAAACTGCAATATGGATATTGCAATATTCATTTGGATATTTGTATCCATTCTTAAAAGATTTGTATTCGTATTTTGAGGATATAAATCTTGTTTTTTTACGTTCATGTAACATCCGTATTCATATCCGTATTCGTAAAATTAAATGAATATCGTTATGGTATGACATGAATTCGCATTTGTATTCATTCGTTTGCATCCCTACTCCCCACTATATTGTATTGACTTGTGGCTGTGGGCTAAGTCTTCCCCCCAACCCACACCCCCAAACCATCTTCTCAGCTCCCATCCCCCAACAGAGACGTGCAAACCCAAGACATGGGGGTGAGTCCCTCTCATCAGTTCTTGCTTCTGATTTGCTAAACCAATCGCCAGAAACGTTACTCTTTCAGATCGACATGTTCACGATCTCTCCCGTGTTGAATTGAGCAGAATCTATTTGGTTCTGTTGAAACCATATGGTTGGCTTCCATGGTTCTTAATTACCTCAGCATATTTTTTTTGCAGGATTCACATTCTTCTGAGAATCAAGCCATGGATATATTCAAACACCTCGCTTTGGCAGGCGGGCAAGGGACGGGCAAAGCGATCGACGAGGCCGAGCGGAGGAACAGGGAGGAGGAATCCACGAGAGGCAACAGCTCCAGTGTCAATCCCAACAACTCACTGTTCTCAATCCCTGAAAATAAGGACAAGAAGGGAAAAGAGAAGGGAAAGAAGAAGGGGGTGAAAGCCTCACAGTTCCAACTCCATGGATCTCTTGTTTCTGTCCTGTTGGATTTAAAGGTTCTATCTTAATATTCCTATCTGGCACGTTTATGATGTCCTTCCTGTACTCTGTACTCTGTGTGTGGATCTGGTTGCCTACCTTCTTTCGTTTTATCTTGTAATCGACGATATAACAACAAGGCCTTGGCTTGCATTAAGTCAACAGAGTCTTGTTGTTGCAGAACAAAATCTGGGCTTCCCGAGTTGGTATTCTTCCTGGAAAATAACTGAGAAAGAAGAACCACTATAAATTTATGTATATGGTGTTAGCATAAAAGTTATCTAAGATACATTTATGCCCCAATCTTGTTTGCAATAACATGTGTGCTCCTACCTTCTTGCGCCGTTAACAGCAGTACCCTTCCATTTGCATGTCTAATGAAATAAACTGGACTTTGATTTATTAACTCTTGCTCCACATTCTTGATCCCATAGACCTGCACTACTGACATCGTGAGACGTGGCTGCCTCTTTCCCGACATGGTGCAGCAGTTGCTACAGTGTTTTCTCGATCCCATTGCTCCTACGTTCTTGAGGTGTGATCGTTGATGGAGCATGGGTTACGTCGTGCTGAGGTTCGAATAGGAAAATTGGTTGCACCTCAAAGATGAGCCTATGGGTGTCCAGAAGAGCAAGGGGTCATAATCAAGCTAGTCAAATATGAAAGCTATGTGTAAAGATCGAATCTATTTGAGAGAAGTTATGGGAAGAGAGTAGTATAGTTTTCAAAAGTCATCATTAGTTTTCATTCTATTAGTATACGAAGTAGGCTGGCTAGATGCTTCTTGAATCAATTTGTTCGTTATAAGAAGAAAATCGTATAATCAACAAGTCTAAACGGGTTAAAACTGGAGGGGGTAGGAGCGAGGAGCAACGAGGAGGAGATTATGATGGACGGGGATGGGACGGGGATGGGGATGGGACATGGGAGCTTAGTGGGGAGAGGAATAGGAGATCAAGGCATGCAAATGGGTAAGGGGGTGCATGGAAGAGAAGGGATGTGAATGAGTGCAGGGCAAAGGGGGTTGGGGGCGACCGAGTTGGCCGAGGAAGAGGAGGTCAGGTCAGTGGGGCTTGGGAAGAAGATAAAGAGAGATGGACTAATTAAACTTGTACAACTCTTCGTTTACCATTTATGATTGTGTCGATGATTTAACACTGCTCGCTTTGGAGGGGAATGGATGACAACGAACGAGAGGGATATAAGTATAATTTGATAGTTTTGTCAAGGGCACAAGTTTGATTCAAGGTTTTTAAAAATCGAACCAACCTGTTGATCAGGTTAATCCAAGAAACGAAGGTAAGTGATCCAACGATTTTTATCCAGAAAATAAAACCAATCAAAATCCAGTTGGACTGCTTAAATTCGATTGAATAAATTGAACCAAATCACTGGTTCTACCAACCATTTGCTGACAAATAATAATTTTAAATAATTTTCCCCAAGATGCAGTGACATGTGAATGAAACACAGCCCCTGGCTTTCATGCCTTCCTCGACCTGATGACTGACTGGAACAATAGCTCCTATCCTCCTGATAATCCTTTCCCTTTCGCTACTACAACACACACACAGATATATATATATATATATATATATATATATATATATATATATATATATATTAAAAGCTCGCTCCTTTGCTTCGATATGAATAGTAGCCCTCTTTCCATAGGCAGTGAGTCCTTCTTTTCTTTTTAAATACACTTTCATGGCCCTTAAATATATAGGGGACCCACGCTCAACTTTGTCATCTATACCTCCACTGTCTCTGTTTTAACACTATATAAAGATGTTGTTTATAAATCACATTATAGGCAATTGAAAAATGTAAACTTTTAAAAGCTATTCATAATCCAATCTCACTCTAATCCATAGAATAAGACTCCTTTATCTCTTCTACTTCTACGTGTACCAATTACTCATTATCACCTCTCCCTTCTCGCCATACACATTGTTTCTCTCTTCCTTCTTTGTGCATGAGGTTGTCTACTTCAAACAACAATAAACGAAGAAGATGTTGTCATGATCATACTATGAGAAGAAGTAAATTAGCTATACTTGTCATGAATTCGAGTTCAAATAGCTTTAAAATTTTTTGACATACATCTCATTGATGTATTTATATGAATTTTACAAAATATATCATTGTGCCTTTTCGAGTTTTTCTAATAACATTTATACCCTAACTTCTTAGCAATTTCACTTATGCTCCTATATTGTTAAAAAAAGGACAATATTATCCTTACGTTGGTATGAAATAGGAACACAAGTGTACAAATAAAAGACCACTACTGTGCATTTTGTAAAAATATAGATGCACACATGTAATTGTAAAAAAATAAGTGTATGTGTACTTATCGGAAAACTTGGAAGGGCACTAGTGTACCAACCATCTAAAGATATGGTGTAGTAATTTTCATATGTATTTATATTATATACCAGTCTAACTTGGTTCAATCTGGTTGAACCATACGAAACACACCAATAATATAACAGTGCGATCTTTTTCGATTTTTATGTATTGTTGATGTCATCATCGGTTTGACCAGTCGGTTTCATTGGTCCGAACATAAAAATAAAAAAACGATACCTGCCCGGTTTGATTTCCGGATCGATTTTAAAAACTTTGGGTTAATTACAAAAAGTACGGGTGTGAGAGTAACTGCACAAAATCAGAAGTGCATGTGTAAAAATCCCTTATTCCTTCTTCTTTATTCTGGTGTAAATCAAAGAATAAGGGATACCGAATATATGAACATTCTGTTGGGTAAAATGATTACAATGTTATTGCAAAACATTCGAGCAAATACTAGAAAAGGAATCCTAATATTGATATGTCATCACACTAGTAAATTCCGAAAACTAGGCAACACATATCTGGAATCTCAGTGGACATTTGAAAGCAGAATATCTAAAATCACTGGATGCATTAAGAACAAATGAACCACACAACTATCAACGACAAAAGTGTTGTTAACATGATCAACCATGCATATAATAAATATTAATTACACGGATTCAAATGGATTGACAGAAAAGCATTACAGATTATCAAGATTAATAACATGCAGTTTCAATCCATTATCCGATTACAGAATGCAAACAGGAACCGATTAAACGAACGGAAGCATAAAACCGGGCGAGATCCAGGAGAGGTAAAGTAATAAACAAATGGGATTTTTACCCAGCAGGCCCTATAATCTTTGTAAATTACCTCTACGACCTTTGAAACATCGATATTCCTCCCCTAGACCCTGCAATCTTGCTCTGTCTTACCACATGGACCCTCCGTTTGTGCACCGTCTCCTTCGTAACTTAACCAGAGTTGTTTGATTAACCCTTATACCATACAATTGCCAGAAACATGCCATGTGTCCTCGGTGATATTTACGGTACAATAGAAAAAAAAAGCAGTGAGCAGCGGGGGGAGGGACTCCATCGGCCTCGGAATGGGGAAGTGTGGGAGCTCCATCGGCGAGAGAGACTCCATCGGCGGCTGTGGGTGCTTTTCAGGCGACTGGACAGGGATGCCGACGGGGGGCTGTGCGTTGCAAGCGGGGCAGGAGGGAGTCGGGGGACCGGGGGGAGGGGGTGCGGTGGGTTGCTACGCAGAGGGGCGGTGGTGGGGGGAGGGGACAGGAGACGTTGCGGGAGCTGATGATGGATGTGCTGACGCCACTACAGGGGTCAGAGTTGATGATCGGGATGAAGCGGCTGCAGGTAGAGGTTGGGAGGTGAGGTGGGAGGCAATGGCATTTGCGGTAAATTTGACCACTAAAATGGGTATAATATAAAGGAAGATAACAGAGTTTGGTTAGTTCTAACGGTTACATGGATGTGAGTTAACCACAGGGTCTGTAGAGTAAGGGTTAGCAAGATTACGGGGTCTAGGGAGGAATATCAATGTTTCAAAGGTCGTAGAGGTAATTTACAAAGATTATAGGGTCTGCTGGGTAATATGGTTAGAAGTCACCGAAGCGTCTATGAAATGGCGATCCCCTCCCAGGATACGATGGGATTTATATAGACGGTCGCGTGCCCTAGCTCGATGCCTTTCAATTTTCGAAAACGCCCCCCAACGAGCGCGTCATTTCAGATCCTGAAATCGCGGCCAGAATGGGGAGTCGAATTCCCATTTTAGTCGACTTACCAAATTAATCGTGTGATTAATTTAATCGACTTAATAAATGAAACCCGCAGCAAAAGTATCGAGATATGAATTGACTCTCCCGAGCCCGAGACGGAGACGGAGCAGAGCGCGCACGCGCGCATGTGGTCCTCCATTCCTCCTCTCTACGATTGCTACAAGAGCTTGGGGTGTGAACTCATATATAAGTCCACCAAAAGTTAGAGCTCCAAGGTATGGTACTAAACTTCCACCCAAACTTTTCCATATTTCAAATTTAGGAATCCCAACTTTGCCTCCAAGCCATTTGGTTTCCCAATTGAAACAAAATTAACTCCAATTGTAAATATATAGATTTTTCAATAAAAAATCTAATTATAATTCTTAAATACAAGAAAAAAACCATCTAAGCAAGACACACCTGACAATACCGACCGATGCAAAACAATGTACATATGCAAGAATATGCAAAGTCTAGCTCAACCATCAAAAGAAAGGGAAAATGGCTAACATTAGTGAATAAAACATACCTAGTCCATCCCAACCTGAACTTTCTTAAATAAAAACTTTCAGATGTATGGTGAAATGGATCCACTTAGTTTATCACCACTATAAATCCCCTACACACAGTATAATTTAAAAAATAACAAAATAACAAAAATTAAGCAAAAAATTGTGAACCATGGACCGTCTTCTGAAGTGCCTCGATTGCCAGTGTGTATGATATGACAAACACATATTTCTTGTCATGATCTTCGACATGAGTGTATGTTCCGGCCTCCACTCATTCATTATCGTAACTCGTGAGATTACATGAGATTGCCACCAACTCCCATATTATGGAAGGAGGCAATCTCCATTCCATAATCTTCATGCTTGATTGATTTATTTTGGGATTAATTATATTGATAAATATCTAATCTAAATTAAATTAATTATTGTTATGCTTTTACAACATAGTCTTGATCATTGAAAGAAGCACAAATCAATCTCATCCGTTGATTTTGTGTAGTCCATGGATTGTGACCCGTGGACTCCTAAAATACTATATAAGAAGAGGCACCCCTAGCTCTTCTAGTTACAATATTAAGAGACAACATCCATAAGGTTCTCTCCCTCTACAAGCCAACTTCTCCTTTCTCTCTCATTGTGACCACCCACCATGGAGCCCTAGAGAGAGTCGCCATCACCGCAGCATCATCGTTATGCTGCCGGATAGTTTACTCGTGGATCTCCATCTCCTTCGATGCGCCTCACTCGTGAAGAAGACGTCGGGTCTCGTGTGACGGGACCAGGAGATTCGGTACTTCGATCATCAACATGTATTGCAAGAAGCACGCGTTTCATCAACGTGCTCGCAAGCGTCTCCTCCATCGGATCTGACTTGAGACATGGGGTCTCTTCGTTTAGAGACTTGATCGCAACCACGTTTCAAGAGGTAACCCTAATGTTTATTTGTGATTTAGACAAAATGATCCGAGAAGTGTTCTTGGATCATGTGATTTCATCACATGAAAATTTTTTAAATTCTGTTGCCCAGAGCGACTAGTCGCTCCCAATTTCATTCAATGCGATCCTCACACTTCTGTGATACATTTAAGGATTTTTTCCATATCATTAAAGTAGTATCAGAACCTTAGGTCGGAGGTTTTGGATACGATCCATAAACTTAGGACAACATAGGTTCATTAGGGTTTGTGAAAATTCCATTACATTTGGTTCATGCCGTCCTTTTTATGGTCGTCTAGGTCCTATTTAAATGTTTAAATAAGAAATTATCACATGGATTATGTTCTACATTAAATAATCAAATCGTGGGATTTGAGTTTGCGTGATTTAGAATCCGTTTGCTCAAGTTATGATTATTTTATGAACATGTACCCACGTTTCAGGGATGGCGAATCTTGACGTAGTTAAAGAGTTAATTACATATTCGAAATGCCTAGAAATACTTGTAAATCACTTGAGTTCTGTTGTAAATATAATTAGCGAACTTCGGAAACTTATTTTGCATGACTTGGATTTAAATTGATTGAGATATGCTAATTTTAGTAAGTGAGGATCACAGTTGGAAATTGCATTTCTAATAAAGAACCTTATGATTGTCATTTAATCAATTAGTGAAATTAATGGTTAATTTATTGAAGCAATCATTGATGAATATTTTTTGAAATATTTAATAATGATTATTTCCTTAAATGACACAGCCTTAACCAATATTTGTTTAGATATGATCAAGATCACAATTGGTTACATGGGGTGCCTGCCAGACCCTCCCCACTCATTCAACTCTATTCTCCTCCACCTTCTTGTTTTTGTGCCTGCTGAGACCTCCCCCGTTGACCTCTGCACACTCAACCGCCACATCCAGAGCTCTCTTGTCCTCCCGCTCCCCTACCTTAAGGAAGGTGATGCCCTAATATACCTCTACCCTCTCACAACTAATCGTTCATCAAGGGTTTTTGGTTTTGTCGGTTTTTATGATTTGGTTTGCACTATCGAAAAGTTAGGATTTTGTTGATTTATTGCAGGATATTAGAATGTCCCATGAAGTTCATTGCTTTTTTCATTGCGGTGGGAGTATTTCAAAATCAAGTAAGGACATGACCTATGTTTGAGGTCTGATGAAAATCGTTAAGATTAGCTCCGAAATGACATTCACTTATTAATTGAGAAAATCAAATCGTTGTTCAGGATGGACTTATCACAAGGAGTCGAGTAGAATGTCACAAGATTTTGGAACATTTTACATCGGGTGCATTGAGTTTGATGATGTTGTTTGAGAGATTGTGGAATACATTGAGGACATGGGTTTTGCATATATCAGTCCGTGATATTTACTGTCACGGTATTGATGCTCGGATCTGCACCTCAGCACAGAAATACATATGCTCCTCCTATGGCGAACATAGGTACTTGTGTATGTACCGAAGATAATGATCCAAAAGTTGATAGGTTGATGGAACAATCATTGCAGAATACCGATGACGAGATGGAAAATGGTAATGATGATCATGAGGAGCGGAAACATTTGGGAACACTGATCGTGTCTGACATACCATTTTTGTATGTAAGAGGAGAGAATGGATATATTCTTAATGATGAAGATTACATGAACTTTGACGGTGGGATCACTTTGAGTAATGAGTTAAAAAATATCATGCTTTTCAAATGCAAAGCCGACCTAGAATATTCCATGAAGATATTCCACATTAAAAGGCATTACAACTTCTGGGTAGTTAAATCAGACAGAAAGGCATGTGATGCACACTACAACGAACGAGACAAGGGTTGCTTATGGAGATCGCATGGTAATCGTCGACCAATCGATGGATAGTTAGTTATCTCAATGGTTGACAAACCTCACAATTGCTTGAATCGAGTAGTCAATCAGGACATCCACAGCTGGATTGTAACTTCATGCACTCAGATTACTTAATCAAATCAAAATATCTCCAACAGAGAAGGTCTCGTATTTACAAACATTGATTCTTAATGACTTCAGCTTCTAAGTGAGTTGAAGGAGGTGTTTGGAATGCAAGGAGGAAGGGAATAGAAATGGTTTTTGGAGATTGAAAAAATCTTATAACAAACTTCTCTATCTCTTTAGAGCCTTTGAAGAGCCTATCCCAGGATCGGTTACAGATATCTTGACAACAACAATGAATGAAGGAGAGTTGTTTGAGAGGGTATTCTGGTCATTTGGGTTAGGTATTGTGGCTTTTAGACATTGCAGACCTATCATTAGTGTGGATGGTACACATATATTGAAGGTACAAACAAAAGATTTTAATTGCTTGCTCAAGTGATGCTGCTAACCACATTCTACCCCTGGAATTTGCTTTTGTCAACGATGAGGATGGTCCTATTTGGGCTAGATTTCCGAAGAGGGTCAATTTGCATGTATTCAATGATCATCCTGGACCGATATGTATGTTATCTGACCGTGCTTCTGGTATTCGTGTGGCACTTCGTTACCCTGAGGTACAATTTCAACCACCATACGTCCATTGCTGATTTTTCCTACGGTACGTTCATAGAAATTTCAATGATGCACATAAAATCAATATTGAAGCGGATGGTAAGAGGGCAGGAAAAGTCTATTTACAATCAAAGTGCAAAACTTACATGGACAATGTTAAAAAGTGTGATGAAAATACTGCGAAGTGGTTTAATACCCATGAACGTCCTAAAAAACAATGGTCAATTGCATTTGACGATGGGTACAGATTTGTGTACACCACAACAAACTTCTCTAAAATCTACATTGTAGTTCTTAAGGATTTAAGAAGATTGCCAGTTTTAGCACTGGTGTTGAAGACCTATTGCAATTGTATTAGTTATTTTTGTGACCGACGGGAAGAGGCACGCAATTGCATTTCTCAAGGTGACAGGTTCACCGAGTATGCACGTGACATGTTGAAGCATTGCATTGATAGAAGCAATGGTTTGGAATATGCATCATTTATTGTGTCTTTTATAGGATTTTTATGGCATCACGTATCAGGGGTGTAGATGTATAAAATATGACTTTCAGAAATGTTGTACAAGATAAGTTTACTGACAGACCCAACTTATAGAAAATAAGTGGTTCCTGAACTTAGATCATTGAATTTTGCTTAACACGAGATTCAGAGTCACGGATTGAAACAATCCCTTGTACAAGAAAACTAAGTTGAACTAAGGTGTAAGGTATAGTTTGTTCAAAAATCAATCAAGAATAAAAGAATGCTATAGTTGTCAAGATCTATTTAGACACATATTTTGGAGATCACCGCATAAAATTAACAAAACTCAAGGAATCAAATAGGACTGAAAAACATGAATACTTAAACCCAATGGAGTCCTACGAAAATAAATAGATTAAGATCTTTTTGGTCTAAGTCCAAAACTTGTAAAAATTAGGCTTCAAATCCCAAAAAATGAGAAAACTAAGAAATTATTTTTGATTTTTTGAAGGAAAAAATTTAGCTATTTTTTAAAAATGAGAAAGTCTGAAAATTTTTATGGGATTTTTGGTGTATGCAAATATTTTTGGTTTTTTGTAGAATACAAAAAATGATGCCAAGATTTTTTAAAAATTTAAAAATTTTGAAATTTTTTTATGATTTTTAGAAAATAATACAATAAAAAGAAAAAAATTTGATTTTTTGAAAATAAAAGTAATGTAAAAAATGAATGCATGAAATGAAATGGACTTTTTAAAATGTGATAAAAAATAAATGCATGAAATGCGACGCACCTTCCTCCTCATGCATAGCAAGAGCCATATCCACATTATGATAAAATCATGGAAACATTGAATGCGAGATAACATGAGTAGAGAGATGCACGATGCAAGTGATCGAAGATGCTTTTTTCATTATTTTCTAATTGATTTCACACTTTTTTGCGTTGGGTTTCTCCCATAGTTATGTTGGACTCCAATTTGAGAAATGAAGTAATGCAAGCTCGAGAAAAATACTTGAAAGGTAAGTATGCAAGATATCCAATGATGTTTGTTGGTCTTAATGTTGGACATTTGAGCCATTTATATTATTGCAAATATCATTCCCTGTTCTGAAATAAAGAATTATTAATTTGCATAATAGATCCTTTAGTACAATTATGGTTACGTACCATGACCATCTTTATGATAATACATATGTTGATTCAATTATTGAATCATAGAGTTTGGTGCTAGGATGAATATCTAAAGAATTAGATTGATGACTCATCAGGTACCGTCAGATGATTATTAAGAGAGGATCTCCAGCTTGAAAAAGGAGATGACAATCCTTTCTCTAAGCTTTGTGTAATTTCCCCATCTGTTATAGGTTTTTGTAAGGAAAACTCTTCATCGTCTCCTATGAATCTAAATGTGGTTGAGTTGAATATGTACCTTATTTATCTTAAAAAAAGACTTGTTGCTTCTGACATGTCAATGCAGAAGTATCCAATGATTGCAAGATTATATGACGAGTTCAAATAAACAACACTATGATGGTCAACTTTGAAGCATGTACCTTCTTTGAAGATATTGAACCATTCATCAGCATTAATTTGTGATAACTGTTAGTGAACGAGGAACTTTAAGAGCCCGTTGGGTTGGGGGGTTACCCCCAATTTGGACGGATTACCCCCAACCCTACATTCCTAACCCACTAGTGGGGCCCACTCTCTTTCCATCAAAAAATTATATATTATATTAACATATCATTTAAAAATAATAAAATACTCAACTTCTGCTCACTATTCCAAACTTCAATAAAATAACATCACAACAACTACCAACTTTTTCAAATTTCAATACAAACATATCATAATAACTACCAACTTTTTCAAATTCCAATACAATCACATCACACAAACCCTCACAATCCTTAACCTACCAACTGTTGGAAATAGGATTGGCATTGCATATATTAAACAGTAAAACATCGGATTCAAATGAATTAACAGAGAAACAATACCGAATAATATTACGTTAAACGTATGTTTCCCAATCATTATCCGATTATACAATGCAAACACGAACCGATTAATAGAACATAAACATAAACACGGGCATGATCCAGAAAGGGTAAAGCAATAAACACGTTGCGGCAACCAAAATAAAATGGAGATCAGTTTAGAAGTCACCGAAGCGTCCATGAAATGAACTGTCCTTAGAGAAGATATCGCCCCCACAATACCGGTGCATAGGGTACTGGCGATCCGCTCCCAAGATACGACGGCTCACGATCTTCGTCGGCGCACACCAACGGGATCGTCCTCGATTGTACCTCAGAGAACTGCAGCCGAGAGAAGAAGAAGAAAACGTTCGTCCGTGAAAGGAAGAACCAGAGAGAGACGGCGTGAAAGAGAGGTTTTTCTTGCGAGTGTAGAAAAACCGAGTCGGGTGAGGGATATAAATAGAGGGGCTCGCGTCCTGAAGACGCGACCTTTGGTTTCCAAAAGGCGCGACTTTGGTTTCCAAAAGACGCATCCCGAAGACGCATCCTTTCGGATCCCAAAAAACGCGCCCATAATGACGAGATAAATTCCCATTTAAGTCGACTTACCAAATTAATCGTATGATTAATTTAATCGACTTACCAAATGAAAACCGCAGCAAAGGTATCGAGATCCGAGATCCGAATTGACTCTCCCGAGCCCGAGCCCGAGCCCGAGCCGGAGACGGAGCGGAGCGGAGCGCGCGTGCGCGCGTGTGTGGTCCTCCATTCCTCCTCTCTACTATTGCTACAAGAGCTTGGGATGTGAACTCATATATAAGTCCACCAAAAAGTTTAGTTCTCCCCGGTGTGGGACTAAACTTCCACCCAAACTTCCATATTTCAAATTTGGGAATTCCCAACTTTCCCTCCAAACCATTTGGTTTCCCAATTGGAACCAAATTATTTCCAATTGTAATTACATAGACTTTACAATTAAAGTCTAAATACAATCTTGAATACAAAAATTCCCCACGAATTCACCAATTTGAAAAAGAGATTCAAAAGGATTTAACAGACTTCTTTCGGCTGCCCACACTTTGCTTTCAGTAAAGGTACCTTCCGGTTTGAACCTCTACCTGAGTTTACTACTTTCACTTTAACAGGAACGAAGTGAACTACGTCTTGAACTTCAGACCTTGGTGTTAAAGTATACGGTAGAAACAACAAAGCGTTATTCTTGGTACAATCTTCAGGGTTGGTGCTCTTAAAGGCCATGCACCCTTATCCTGTTTCATGAGTGTGTTCAGGAAAGACCCTCTTCCTTTAACTGCGGCCCACAGTAACACTCACATAGGTGGCGCTCTCCAAGGATGCACTGCTAACATCCTGCCCAAAGGCTTGAACCCATTCAGAGCCTACGCTCTTCCTAAACTTGCAGCTTAAATGGCACTCAGGCTTCCAGGGATAAGACACTCATGCTTACGCATTAAAATTAGAGTGCCAACCAGTTCTCCAAACAGCTTGTTATTACCACATTGAACCTACTTTGTGGGATCTCCACTCAGATAGGTTGGGTTGCTACTGTAGAGGGCCAATAGGTCTCAGTCCCATCCCAAGCCTAGACTTTAGGACTAAAGATCTATCAAGTCCCTTAGTCAACGGATCTGCCGTGTTGTCTTTGGATCCTACAAAATCCACAGCCAACACTCCTCGAGACACCAAATCCCTTAACGTCTTAAGTCTGATTTGTATGTGTCTCCTTGTTTTCTGATTGAACTTTGAACTCTTGATCTTGGCAATTATGGTCATATTATCACAATGTACCGAGATCGTAGGAACAGGCTGACCTACCATGGGAATTTCAGACAAAAGTTCCCTTAGCCATTCAGCTTCAATTCCAGTGGTGTCCAAAGCACACAGCTCGGTCTCAAAAGTGGATCGAGTTAGAATGGTCTGCTTCACAGACCTCCAGGAGACTGCACCGCCTCCAAGGGTAAATACATACCCTGTAACACCATTACTCCCAGACTCCTCTATTTTCCCTATCCAGCTTGCATCACTGTATCCTTCTAGTACAGATGGATGTCTACCATAATGCAAACTAAGAGAAATAGTTCCCTTCAAGTACTTCAGTACTCGATCCAGAGCCTCCCAGTGAGTACGGTCAGGACAGCTAGTGTATCTACTCAGCTTTGCAACCGAGAATGAAATATCAGGTCTCGTGCAATTTGCAAGATACATTAAACTTCCTATCACTTGTGAATACCTTAGCTGGGCTACAGGTACTCCACTTTTATTCTTAAATAGCGTTTTGGACGAATCAAAAGGAGTGCTTACAGCTTTGCAATCTTGATATCCAAATTTCTCAAGTACCTTCTCAACATAGTGAGATTGAGAAACTACAATCCCATCAACTGACCTTGTCAGTTTGAGACCCAAGATCACATCAGTAACAACCATGTCCTTCATCTCAAACTTGCTACTCAAGAATGCCTTAGTCTCATTAATAATCCTCATATGTGATCCGAACAACAATATATCATCAACATATAGGCACAAGACAATACACTCATCACCTTTCACCTTGGACTAAACACACTTGTCGGATTCATGAACCTTAAAGCCATATGACAAAATAGTCTTGTCAAATTTTTCATGCCACTGCTTTGGTGCTTGTTTCAATCCGTAAAGAGATTTGACAAGCTTGCAAACCTTTCCCTCATTCCCAGGAGTCACAAGCCCATCAGGTTGATCCATATAGATCTCTTCCTCAAGATCGCCATGCAAGAAGGCGGTCTTCACATCTATCTGGTGGATAGAGAGATCATATACAGATGCCAATGCTATGAGCATCCGGATTGTGGTCATCCTAGTCACAGGAGAATAGGTATCAAAATAATCGATACCTTCCTTTTGCCTAAAGCCCTTGGCAACTAATCTAGCTTTATACTTTTCAATTGATCCGTCAGGTCTAAGCTTTCTCTTAAACACCCACTTGCACCCAATGGCAGAGCATCCTTTGGGTAAATCAACCAACTCCCAAGTCCCATTAGCCATAATGGAATTCATCTCGGATTTGATGGCTTCCTTCCATTGTTTTGCTTCAGATGAAGGCATGGCTTCCTTGTAACTTGGTGGATCACCCTCGATCTGGTAGACAACGAAGTCGCTACCCAGATCCTTGGCTATCCGAGGTCTTTTACTCCTCCTTGGCTCAATCTCTTCAGAGAGATCATTGGGTTCAGGTTGAGTCTCAACCCCCACATTCGATATCTTTCCACTTGATCTGGAATAGATCCTAATGTGGAGGCGCCCTCAATGGTCAGATTCTGAGGAATCTCAGTCTTCAATGGAAAGACATCCTCAAAGAAGGTAGCATCACGGAGTTCAACAATAGTGTTGACATCTATGCCTGGTATCTCGGATCGAATTACCAAGAACCTATATGCATAGCTATTTTCTAGGTAACCTAAGAAGACCGCATCAACAGTTTTAGGAGCAAGTTTCTTTCTCTTGTGTTCTGGGACTAAAACCTTAGCGAGACAGCCCCACACTTTGAGATATCTTAAACTCGGTTTCCTATTTCTCCAAAGTTCAAAGGGACACTTTTCCATATGTCTTGGAGGCATCCTATTCAGAATATGGCAGGCCGTATTCAAGGCTTCTCCCCACATATAGGTTGGAAGTCCAGAACTCTGTAGGAGAGCATTGATCATGTCAGTTAAGGTTATATTTTTCCGTTCTACTATCCCATTTGATTGCGGTGAATATGGGGTCGTAACTTCATGAACTATGCCAAAAGATTTGCATTGTTCATCAAATAAGTTAGAGGTACATTCACCTCCTCTATCTGACCTAAGGCGTTTAAGCACTTTTCCTGTTTGTGTCTCAGCCTCATTCTTAAAGATAAGAAATTTCTCTAAGGCTTCATCCTTAGTTTTAATTAGATATACGTAGCAGTATCTACTGCCATCATCTATAAAGGTGATAAAGTATTTCTTATTGTCTCGGGTCAACACACCATTAAACTCACAGATATTCGTGTGCACTAGATCCAAGATCTCACTATCTCTAGAGACAGACTGGAAAGACTTCCTATGTGTCTTAGCTTGCACACATATCTCACATTTTTGAGTTTTATCAATTGTGTGTTTAGGGATCAAATCTAAATTCATCATTCTTTTAATTGAATTTAGGTTTACATGTCCCAATCTACCATGCCACATATCACAAGATTCTAGATTATTCACAACATGAGACACAGAACTAGAACATTCAGCATTCAAAACATTCACTTCATTAATGTTTACTAAATCACATCTAATTCTAAATAACAAGTCAAAGTCAGCCAAATAGCATTTTCCATAAAAGACACCATGTCTCAGAATAACAACTTTATTACATTTAAAGTTCAATTCAAAACCATTTTTAACTAAGATAGAGCCAGATAACACATTCTTCTCGATGTCAGGAACATGCAGCACCCTGTGCAACGTCCAGACACGTCCAGAGGAGAACCTCAAGTTGACTTGTCCCGACCCTAGCACCCCGGCTGCAGAATCGTTCCCCATCTTCACAGTCCCACCGTTGTAGGTCTGATAAGAAGAAAATAACGTTCTGTCAGAACATATATTTACATTGGCTCCCGTATCCACGAGCCACTCATTTGGATCATGGATATGGTATAGTTCAGGTTTTACAGAGACATACCCCTCGCTAGCCCCGAGTCCCATAGTGATCATGTTCACTTGTGGACTCCCGTCTGTAGTCTTAGGTTGAGCCTTCAAGGACGGACAGTCCTTCTTCCAATAGCCAACCTGATTACAGTGCCAGCAGGGTTTATTCTTTGCCTTTTTCTGGATCTTGCCCTTTGGTTTCATTTTATTGTTATTGGGACCCTTTCCCTTCTTATCATTGCCCTTCGAGGTCATAAAATTGACCTTAGCCTGAATATCAACAGGAAGCACAGGGTTTTGTTTCCTGTGTTCCTCCTCTATGGCAATTGCCACCATCAAGTCATCCATAGAAATCTTCCCCTTCCTATATTTCAGGGTCATACCGAAGTCTTCCCACGACTTGGGGAATTTTTCTATGATGCACATGACCTGAAATTTCTCTGTAAGTTTCATTTCGGCATCCTCTAGACCATGGAGCAGGAGTAAAAACTCGTGTGCCTATTCAGAAACAGACTTCCCTTCGGCCATGGAAAACTTCAAAAATTTGGCTACGGAGTATTTCTCAATACCGAGGTCTTCGGTGTTATACTTCCGATCCAAGTCCTCCCACAGCCCCTTCCCAGTCTGCGTGGATGAACAATATAGCGTCAAACAACGTGTTGGACAGAGCCAACAAGATGCAACCATGACATATACGGTCGCGTTCCTTACACGCAGATTGCGCCTTATGGCTATCGGGTGAGGGGTTTTCCGCCTCCACCGTAGGACAGTCGGTTTCAAGCATCGAGATTAACCCTATGGTGGTTAACCAGATCTTCATGCGTTGTTGCCAACGCTTAAAATTCTGTCCACCGAATTTTTCAGGCATACCCGTTATATCTACCCTCGATTTAAACATTGTTTCCGACATTCTATAATTGGTCCGGGATATCTTCTCTAAGATTGTTGGAAATAGGATTGGCATTGCATATATTAAACAGTAAAACATCGGATTCAAATGAATTAACAGAGAAACAATACCGAATAATATTACGTTAAACGTATGTTTCCCAATCATTATCCGATTATACAATGCAAACACGAACCGATTAATAGAACAGAAACATAAACACGGTCATGATCCAGAAAGGGTAAAGCAATAAACACATTGCGGCAACCAAAATAAAATGGAGATCAGTTTAGAAGTCACTGAAGCGTCCATGAAATGGACTGTCCTTAGAGAAGATATCGCCCCCACAATACCGGTGCGTAGGGTACTGACGATCCGCTCACAGGATACGACGGCTCACGATCTTCGTCGGCGCACACCAACGGGATCGTCCTCGATTGTACCTCAGAGAACTGCAGCCGAGAGAGGAAGAAGAAAACGTTCGTCCGTGAAAGGAAGAACCAGAGAGAGACGACGTGAAAGAGAGGTTTTTCTTGCGAGTGTAGAAAAACCGAGTCGGGTGAGGGATATAAATAGAGGGGCTCGCGTCCTGAAGACGCGACCTTTGGTTTTCAAAAGACGCGACTTTGGTTTCCAAAAGACGCGTCCCGAAGACGCATCCTTTCGGATCCCAAAAAAAGCGCGCCCATAATGACGAGATAAATTACCATTTAAGTCGACTTACCAAATTAATCGTATGATTAATTTAATCAACTTACCAAATGAAAACCGCAGCAAAAGTATCGAGATCCGAATTGACTCCGGAGCCGGAGCCGGAGACGGAGCGAAGCGCGCGCGCGCGTGTGTGGTCCTCCATTCCTCCTCTCTACTATTGCTACAAGAGCTTGGGATGTGAACTCATATATAAGTCCACCAAAAAGTTTAGTTCTCCCCGGTGTGGGACTAAACTTCCACCCAAACTTCTATATTTCAAATTTGGGAATTCCTAACTTTCCCACCAAACTATTTGGTTTCCCAATTGGAACCAAATTATTTCCAATTGTAATTACATAGACTTTCCAATTAAAGTCTAAATACAATCTTGAATACAACACCAACTAAATACAAAAACACAAAAACAGGTTATCTTCTCCCGGATAACCACGAACCAAACACACCCTGAGAGATTATCAAGTGTTGTGATGAACAGGTCCAACCTTTTTTTTCCATCAGCGAATCAATTTAACGCAATTAGAAGAATGATGATGTCATCATGCGGTTTAACCAGTTTGAATTTATGATCCGATCCGACTTGTTTTGAAATTAATCTCCCGTTTGATTTTTTTTAAATGCTACCTACCGAATCTTATTTTCTGTTCGCATGCTGTCCGTTTTCTTTTCCAAGAACACGAGGTTACCACCTACCATTTGAAGCACGGTCTGTTCTTTTTGTATGATAATATCACAACTTTCCTCAAACGAGGATGATTTGGATTTAAAACAAAACAGGAATATAAAAAAAAGGGCAGTTAATACTTACTTAATAAGCTCAAAAGGTTCCTCTTTTTCTCTTTAAATGTCCTATATATAACACCTTCCTAGCTGTAATCAACGTCCACGAATCAGAACTGGTAACATGAGAGTGATCGATGTCAATGGTCACTACTGGGTTGATCTCGATCCAAGAAATTATCCAGGTAATCTGTAAAGCTTGTTCAGTTGGATCTTAACCTCTACTCTGATCTAGCATATCTTCATTTGGATGCACAGCATTCAATGCTGCTTTCCCTTCGTTGATTTTTTCTTACTAATGTCATGAGATGCAACTGCATTAATATTAATGCTGTAAACCACAAAATAAAAGAGATTGGAAGGTTTGAGTTCCCTCGTATGGAAACACAACCAGAAGAAGCAACGCACACACTTTCCATGAACGTCATAAGAATGGTCCCCAAACATGCACAGTCTTGGTCTGGTCACTGCTTAGATCTGTCCATCATCTTCGTTACATATCGATATATATACGATCCATTGGAAATTTTAAAGATTTTGATCTCGCAGGAAATGGGAAGCGATTCGGAGAGGTGGGATGGATATGTGGATTGGAGGAACAGGCCTGCTCTCAGAGGGAAGCATGGAGGGATGCTTGCTGCCTCCTTTGTTTCTGGTATTTCTTTTTGTCAGAAAATAATCAATAAAAAAATCTCTTGATCGAGTTGAATGTAGTAAAGTTTATGTGATAAATTTTGGAAGGTGACAAAGGTAATGGTGCTATAGTTCGATCTCGTGACTTCAAACAGATACGATGACTGATCGGATATCATAATCATTGCATATGTTTGAGCAGTTGTGGAGGTGATCGAGAGCATGGCTTTCCTGTCCATAGCCAGCAACTTCGCCTCATACCTCGTCAAACACATGAACTTCGAGCTTACGGAGGCCGCGAACACCGTGAGTAACTTCTGCGGGACATCGTTCTTCCTCGCGCTTGTTAGCGGCTTCCTCTGCGACACCTACTTCACTGCTTACCGTGTGTGCTTGGTCAGTGTCTCCATCATGCTAACGGTAATTCCAATTTCCTTCACCCCTTCTCTTAATTTGAGATCAAGTTTACAGTGATGTATATGAATGGTACAATCTTGATCAAGTTTGTGGATCGAAATTAAGATCATGATATAATTTCCTTTTAACAAATTACTGAGTAACCAACTTCTCCAAGGGATTCGTGATACTCGACATACAAGCTGGCTCACCGGCACTCATGCCAGAGCCCTGCGTCACAGCCACCGATGGTAGCAAGAAGTGTGCTCGAATCACCGGTGCTGAGGCCGCGATGCTCTTCGCGGGCCTTTATCTGGTTGCGGTCGGCGAGGGAGGAATCAAGGGGTCCTTGCCGGTACAAGGCGCCGAGCAGTTCGACGAGGAGACGGCCGAAGGGCGTAGTAAGAGATCCACATTCTTCAACTGCTTCGTGTTTTCTCTCTCGTTTGGTGTGCTCCTTGCGACCACCGTCATTGCCTGGATCGAGGACCACAAAGGCTGGTATATGGGGCTGATGGTGGTCGCCTTCGCCGTCTTCTCGGCCATTCCGGTCTTCCTAGCAGGGTCTGTGTTCTACCGCAACAGGATAGCAATTGGCAGCCCTCTCACCACCATTGCTAAGGTATCTTAACAGTAACCTTGTTCTTGACATAAAAAAAGTGACATTTTTTTTATAGAAATGTGAACGTGCTAATCTTGCATAGAGTTGGGATTTATGTATATTCAAATCCTAAGTAGTATTCGGCTTGCTGTCAATCAGGTGATTCTAGCTTCACTTCTAAACACCAGTTCCAGATCGACCTCGCCGACGACCGGCAATTCCGACTCCACGAGCAATGACGACGATGGCGAGATGAAACCGATGTCGAAATCGCCGATGGACCAAGAACAGCAAGAACTAGAGTCCTGTAAGAAGAAGAGTTCATACTATCTAACAGAGGACCTAAAGTTCCTCAACAGGGCCTGCAACAAGAATCCCATTTTCCACTCCTCCCTCACGTGCACGGCAGAGGAGGTCTCCGCAGTGAAGGCCGTCGTCCACCTCCTCCCGATCTTCTTCTCCACCGTCCCGATCAGCTTCTCCATCACTGAGCTCGGCGGGTTCGGTCTCCAGCAAGCCATGACAATGGACACCACCCTTTTCTCCTTCAGACTCTCTCCCGCCGTCTTCACGGCATTCCCGGTCATTTTCATCATGCTAGTCGCGCCGCTCTACGACCGTTTCTTCGTCCCAATTGCACGCCGCATAACCTCTATAGAGACCGGCATCACGTACCTCCAGCGCATGGGCGTAGGTCTCGTCCTCTCCGTGATCGCCCCTGTCGTCGCCGCGACGACTGAGATCAGGAGGAGGAAGATGGCTTGGGAGTCTGGACCGGCGAATAAAATGAGCTTCCTGTGGGTGGCTTTGCAGATGCTGATACTGGGCTCGGCGGACCTCTTTACGCTGGCCGGGATGCTGGACATGTTCTTCACGGAGATGCCGGGGAAGATGCGGTCGCTCGCGATGTCGATGTCGTGGGCGTCAATGGCGTTGGGGAATTTTGCAGGGGTGGTGACGGTGACGGCGGTGAACGCGGCGACGAGGAGGGAGGGGGGAGGGGGAGGGTGGCTGGAGGGGGAGGATCTGGATCATTTCAAGCTGGAGAGGTTCTACTTGCTGATCGGTGGGATCAACGTGGTGAACTTGGGGCACTACTTGTACAGGGCGAGGAGGTACGAGTACCGGAGCTCGGGACAGCACAGGAGGCGGGAAGGTTCTCCTCTTTGAATTACCGTTTACTGCTGTAATAATTCCAAGTAATTAGGAGACAATTAGGTTAATATGACAATGGTAAAGGTTATATGCCACGCATGTGTTGTAGAGATGCAAACGGCCGCTATATTGATTTTTATAAATATTTGATATCTTTTAAAGGGAAAAGGATATAGACATCCCTTTGATACCCACAAATATTTATATTTGTATATGCATATGAGGAACGGGAGCGTGCTGCATGTAGCAGCCACTTGGTTGCTGCATGTAGCATTCTTCTCCAATTTTTTATTTTTTTGAGGAAATTCTATCATGTATATTCATCTATATATCTCTCTTATATGTCATTCGAATTTCATCGGAAACAAAGACTCATATGCCCCTCTATCTAGAATAGGTCGATTACAGCAAATCTGAGATCATTAAAATTACATGTTCTAGATGGAGGGCATATGAGTCTCTGCTTCTGATGAAATTCAAATGACATATATGAGAGATATATAGATGAATATATATTGTAGAATTTTCCCCAAAAATAAAAAAATTATGGGAGAATGCTACATGCAACGTTCTTTTTTTATTATATGTAGCATGATTTTATATCTTCTTTTAGCTAGTTTGATAATTGTAATGAAATATATTTAGGTTAACTTATAAAGTATTTTTGTTATTATCTGGATCTATTTTTTAAGCATACGATAACATAGTTTTTATATCCATCAATACCGTATCAACAATAAAATTGCGAGAAAAAAATATAAGAATATGATAACATATATATATGTATATGTATATGTATATGTATATGTATATGTATATGTATATGTATATGTATATGTATATGTACATGTACATGTATATGTATATGCATCTGATCGATTGCATCCCTATTGTGTTGATCTTAGTCTACCGAATAAAGTCTGACCAGGAAATGGTTCCTAAAACAAGTCGTGACCTCGATGGTATTGTTGTTGTCCTAAATATTTACATCGATCGATGTTATCAAGATGTAATGTCTACTATCTCCTTTTATAATAAAGAGTAAATTACACAAAAGTTCCCAAACTATACAGCAGATTTCAATGTCGTACATGAACTTGAAAAGGTAACAATGCGATACCTGATGTTTAAGATTTGTCTCACTGTGGTTCTTGACTATTGAAATATAGTTTATTATTTGATATCGCTAACCTTAAATCACAATAGTTCAAACCACATTGAGACAAATAGTAAAAATTGGGTACCATATTGTTATCTTTTAAAGTTCAAGTACGATATTGAAATCGGATGTATAGTTTACGAACTTTTGTGTAATTTACTCTATAATAAATCCTATGATTTAATCAATAGCATATGTATCTTCAATTACTCTTCTCTTGTCTACAATTTCACCTTAACCAAATTATATTAGTTTTTTGTATATAAGTTGTGAATATATGCTACGGAATTTATGTTTTAAAGATCTATAATTATATTAAAGTTGGGCTCTTCCCAGCTCCTCCCCTCCTTCTTACACGTGCTTTCTCTCCATCTTTCAAGCCTCCCTCGTTCTCTCTCACCGCATGAGCGGCTCTCCTCAAATCCTTTCCCTCCCAACACGTGCTCTAATATACGGTATCCCCATTCTTTTTTTTCTTTCCATAAAAAATATACACTTCAACCCACAACTCTACTTTACGCAAATGCCCTCTCTCTCTTTCTCCCCCTCTCTCTCCCTCTCCCTCTCCCTCTCCCATCCCTTTTCGTCTCCCTCCTCCCTTCTATTCAGATACATTTTCTTTAATTATTTAAGAAAGTTGGTATCGTAAAATATTCAATAAATGATCATACATAAAGTATATGTTTACTCGATTTATTATATAATATGCAGGTAGAGGGTCAAATATTATGGAAATTCATTGATGTACAATTTGATATGATTTTTTTACTAGAAATATTGTATACCATCAATTTTTTTTACTTGATTTTTACAATGAACTTTATATTTGTTACAGTATATTCTTACCCCATCATTTCCTGTTTTTAGTTTTTTTGACTATCACTAAAAAATATAATATTTATATGGATATTCTATATTCATACATTATTTCATAGAGCAAGGTTCTTGGACAAGTACTTATTATTTTACTATTAACCATATTATAAGGTTATTGACAATGCATCGCCATTTAAGCACAATTATTCTTGGAGGAGGGTTGGTAACAATATCATATTATGTTACATCAAATTAAAGTGAGCTAATGAATAAAGAAATAATCCACCGTGTTTTTTTCCCAAGAGTTTAAACACCAAAATAAATTTTTCCTAATAATGTGAATATCTATTATTAGATCTTTATATGTTAGATTTACGAGTGTGAATATAGATCGGGATTAGAAATTATTTTTAACCATTAAAAAATTCTATATGTAAGCACATCCATTTTCGGAGACACGTATCTAATTGGCATGTAAAAAACTATTGTTATTACGTAGTTTAATTTTGTATTTTTTTCTCATTTTTTATGTATTATGCAGTATATCTAGAAAGATGGTATCTACAACTCAGATAGTTTTCAATTATGAAGAAAGTGGCTTCCAAAAAGAAATCTGATAATTGCATATGTCAGGTCAAAAATTTTTTAAACATATTTTCTTCTTATGTTGTTTTAATGCACCGTTGCTAATGATATAACAACAGATATGATATTTGTCGTTAATTTTGAGTACGAAAACTCATTTCACAACGAATAATATCGCCATTATATATTTAACAATGGCTAATTTAGAGACAAATTTTGAAAAAGATGCCATTATAGCTCACTTTGTTGCATTGTGTTAAGCAAATGGTCATTATTTTTATGAATTTTTCCTTAAATTAGATCATATTCTTAAATAAAAATTTAATAGTAATTTGCATGGATTAAAATAAAGCATGCATACCCCTTGAACATTGAATAGTCATAGGCTGAAAAGATGACAATCAATGGTCTTTCTTTACGTAGAACTAAAATATCAAGTAATCGTCGTTACTTTTTAGTTCAAAATTTAGCGACTATTAATTAGGTTGAAAAATAGCGACGATTAATATCGATCACTTTAATCTTGAAATACCTGAAGTTGAAAACCTTCGACAATGTTAGTTTTTTCCTCTTAAGAAACAGTAATAGTTATCTTTGAAAAAATATAATGCTCAAGTTCATTATTTTTTATTATTTTATTATTTAGGAATGCACCAAAGATTATATTATTAAATTTAGAAAATTCAAGTAATTCAAACATTTGATTAGTTAATGTTCATGTTAGCATCTACCTTTCTATTTTAAGCTTTTTTTCTGTGTTTTCTTAAGATTTTTTAAACTAATTTTTGTAGATAAATGCTATTATAATATGGACACTATTGCAGTAATGAAAAAAAGTGCCACAAAGTTATTTTTTATAGTATCCACAAACAAAATTGTAAGATTTTTTATAATATAAGTGGTTAGTAAAAATAATTGTCATAACGTAACAAGGCTATTTTTCATTTTTTGGCATACAACCTTTTATGTGTTGTAATTTATTCCTTATTAAACTTACTGCATTTTTTATCACATCCTTAATATTCATCGATAGTGTACATACATACTTACAAGAAATGATCTACAATTTGTCTAAGTTTAACGGTTATGATTACTCTGATGTTTCTTTCTTTATATTTTCCCATAAAGTTGTTTTATTTTCTAATGTTAATGTATTCCTCATATTTTTGTTGATTTATTTTATAAGTATTAATTTTTCATTAAAAATATTGAGGTACAATGCTTTTTGAATTTTGAAGGCCCTAATTTACTTATAGTAAAAAATCATTTCATATTTTATTCTCACACGCAAATTTATTAAGAATTATATATGTATTAAAAAATATGTTTAATATGCCTTAATACCCGCCATGAAGCGCGAGTATGCTCACTAGTTATATACTACTTACGAGATTTTTACATTTGTGCCTTTCTTAGTTTTCATAGTTACACTTGATTATGTAATACTTGTTAGAGATTTTTACACATGTACCTTTCTGAATTTTTGCAGTTACACTTGCAGCACTACTGTTTTTGCAATAGCACATGTACATATGTTTTCTCATACCATTAACAGTTATACCTCTCTAGTTTCTCATCATCCATTTTCTTCCTAAGCAGACATTAACTTATGGGTACAACCGTAATTGGAAAGGATAGAGAATTTCAAGTGTAAATTATCCATTCTTCTTCATCCTTCTTCCTTAGTATACCTCCCCCTCCCTCCTCCCCAAGACAAAGAGATGCGATGAAAGTTTCAGAAAAATCTATCTATTCTGGTGTGGATGGTAGACGAGCTAAAAATAATCAAGTTATTAATGATTAGACAAAAACAAGAAATAACCCCTCACGTACGTAACTATAGAAGATCTACTTTAAGATCAAACAATTACATCGAATTGAGTATGACTGTATATGTGATAGTGATGAAGCCACATTTCATCATCTTTATTCTATCATTTTGGCATAAAAAACCCTAGCAAATGCGTGTAAATAGCATTAAATCCATCATCTTAGCATTCATGCATGTGCATCTAAATAGTGTACAAAATACTGTAATTAAAGCCAAAATTATAGAATAAATAAAAGAAAAGAAAAAGAATAAAATATTGTAAATATTTTATGACCCAAACCCCCGAGACCTAGGTATCTTGATGAATAGGTCGACAAGGAATAAAGTAGGGGGAGATAAGGGTCAAAAGACAGTATAAATACCTATTCATTCCATTCATTCTTTATTTATTTTGGGACCTATTTTTTGTTCCACTTTTTATACATCAAATAAAAAAACTTTGAACATGAAAGTTGTAGATAATTTAAAAATAAAAATAAAAAATTAATTTCACTGAAAAATAATGTACAGATAAAAAGTTATGGTCTGAATAAGATTCCAAAACTCCAACTTCCCAGACCCGTATCTTGCAAATAAAAACTCGAAATGTACCAAATTCACCTCTAATTGTATATAGAATAAAATAAGCTATTTAATGGCAATGGTGTCGTATTTTTCCGAGTTACGATTTGAAAGTTGTGTTTTGGACCCTTATAGTATACTTGTACAGATTAAAATATTCAATTTATTATTCATTCATTATTTTCGTAATTTTATATTTTTATAATTTTGTAAATATTACTTTTAATATATTTGTATATTAAAATCAGAATAAAAACTCAAATAAAACTTAAAATAAAATACTTGTATATAATATACATAGGTATAATACCTGAATACATACCTATATAATTCACACTTATATTTTATTAAGTATATAAAGCACTTCAGAAAAATAAAATAAAAATATATTTACATGTATAAAAGTACTTTATAAATTTATAAAATAATAAACAAAAATAAATAAATAAAATACATGAAATAAAAATAAAAGATTAAAATATATAGGTATATATACCTATAAAGGGTATAAATGGTACTTGTAAATTAATACCTCTAAAAATAAATAAAAATTACCATAAAATAATTTATAAAATAATAAATATTTTCTATTTAATAACCAAAAAATAATAAAATAGTTTACTATTTTAAATTGATTTTACAAATAATTTTCCCAGGGTTTTTTCTGGTTGGTCCACGTGGACCAACCAGCACCTCTTGCACCCTGTCAGAATGTGTTTTTGCCCCATTTCTCAGAATTTTAGGGCTCGTATCATTCATAATTTCACCTCGGACCCTTCTTGACTTTTTATCCTCATACATCCCTTGTACACGCCCATGCATCATATTGAGCATTGGACTATGTATGTGCCTTATGTTCTTCGTCCTTTGGGCCGTGTTGACCATCTCTCTGCCAACGTTCTGAAGGTTGTTAGACTGCGTTTTTTTTGGCATTTTCTTCGAATGTTGGAGAGCGCGTCTTTCACCATTTGGCCTCACTTCCTTCTGTAATTTTTCTCCCCTACCATTGAACATCCATGCCCAACCATTACTTAGGGGATTGGATTCACGATACGATCAATATTCATCGATCCATGGAGCCTGTTCATCACATTATACAAAAAAAACCCCTCTGCTGCTGTCAGAACAGCTTTCTCGCCTTGTTTCTCCCAATTTTGGGGCTCGCACCTTTCATCATTTGGCTCAGATTCCTTCTTGACTTTTGTTCACCATATATTGAGGATACACGCCCATGGATGTTTTCAGGGAGTGCATCACTGGTGTGCTCCAGAATCACCATTCTTTGCGCCCTATCGCTCTTCTTGTACATAAACCACCTCCATTATTCCCTCTCATTTTTGAACTCCTTTCCCCCCTTCTTCCTCCCTTCTTTCATGTGCTGAGGTTAGAGGGAGGTGACAGCAACCTCACCTCGTCGTTAGGAGGAGCGGAGGAGCGGCGCGGAGGCGTATCCACCCCCATCTCCGGCCCTTGGCCGTGAGGTTTATCTCTTGGTTCTTCCCAGCCAATCGAGGTCGTCTTTGCTTGTTTTTCTTTATTTTTTTTCTTTGCTGTAGACTAGCTGTAGTGTAACCTTTTATTTCATGTATTTGTTGGCTTGATTTGTGATCCATTCATCATCCACTTCTCCCTCGCCGGAGCTAGCTCCAGCGAGTCCATTTCCGCCACCTACTCCATTCGATCACCCGCATTTACCCTAGGACCGTCTACTGTTGTAGTTGTGTTTTATTTGCAAGTCCCAGGGGTCAAGAGACTCCATATGGAGTCGGATTTTGCCAAGGAACGAGGTAGCTGGAGCCGTGACTCATCCTCGACGCTGTGGTGGCCCTCCGGTGGTCTTTCCACCATTTTGACACCGCCGGCAGCTCGAGAGGCTCTCCAGGAGGAAGCTCGGCGTTTTTGGGACTTCACTGCACGTCGGAGGGGAGCGGATAGGCCGGTGAAAGTTCGCCTTGGCCGACGAGCTTCCCTGTTCTTCCATCGCCCTCCGTAGCCGTTCGATCGCCTTGGGCGTGGGTATTTTGCGCCATTTCCCCTGCCATTTTGTGTAATGTTTATTTAGGACTCAAAACATTCATCTGCATTCTATTTTCTTATGTATAATTTGCAATTCAGCCCGTACTTTATGCTATTTACAATTATGCCCCCACCAGCGTGGCTCACGTGCGCATACACGTGAGTAGCGCAATTTTGCACGGAGGCCCTTAGGGCTTTACATATTTTGTCTTGGCCTTATAACTTTCATATTGCATTGTAATATTTTGGAGAAGTTGCACTTTGACCCCTGAATTTCTAGCTATTTACAAATATACCCCTGGCTTGTGTGTACTTTCTTGCTGTGATTTCTATTTATTGCATGCCTCTATAAAACTCCAAAAATCACCAAAAAATCACCATAAATTCCTGTTGCATTGTAGTTTCACGCCAACATTTTTATTTTGCATTTTATTGCATTTTAATATCTATAAAAATTCAAAAACATACATTTTCAACACTGTTTGCATTATAAAATACATAAAAATTATAAAAAACGTCTCAGAAAATTCCCAAAAAAATATATTTTGCATATTTTATGTGTTTTAACTTCAGTCCAAAAATCATTAAAAAATACAAAAGAAAACTCATAAAAATTATAAAACTCTCAAAATTTTCAAAAAAATATTAAAAATCCATAAAAATCCTAAAAATACAGACTCTGTTTCTAATTTTTCTCTATTTTATTGTATTCATTTAAAATTCATTTGAGAAAATTTTTTCACTATCTACTATTTTTCATTCCCATTTTAGTTTCGGCCAGCAATTTTATTCACAGTTTTCAATATTTTTGACTTTAAAAATACCAAAAAATTAAGAAAAATCTAGAAAAATCAGAAAAACATTAGAAAAATATAAAAAGCCTAAAAATATTTTATTTCCTAATTTTTGTGTATTTTTACCTATTTCTATAAATACTTTATCCTTCTCTCTCATATATTGTATATATATTCTATATTAAAAAAAAAGAAAATATACAAAAATAAAAAATATAAAAAGAAAATATATAATCAGAAAATTAAAAATCAAAATACAAAATTAAAAATTAAAAATTAAAAAATTAAAAACTCACAAAAACATTTGCATTTGGTAGACACATCAATCATATCACATTTTGTGCATCATTGTTTTGATCTATCATGCCTTGCTCCCTGTGTTCGAACTCTCTACATACTTACACATATACATCTGTTTGTAGAGTTAAAAATAAATTTGACTCCACATTAGTTTTCATTGCTTGATTTATACTGTTGTGGGTTCATTGTTGATTAAATACGAGATTCATTGAGGGTCGCCACAGCGACACAGTTGTCTCCACTTTGTGAGAGACATTAGACCCCTTGGATTCCGCGTATATCAAATGGCACCGTTGCCGGGGAGCAACAGTGCATAGTTCGGGTTTTTGCTTTGTGTTTGTGATTATTTGTCTATATTCTTGCTTTGTTTACTTGCTCAGTTATTTGATATATCTTTTGAATTGTCTAACCACCTTCTTGTTTGACTTTGTGCGAGGTACGTGGATCGAGGGAGGCTCTCTTTTCTAGGAGCGCCCGTGCACCCACGTGAGGCGGCTTTGACTTCGCACCAAGGCGGACTTGGAGGGATTTTTGAAGACAATTCTCGAGCCCTTTATTTCATTACCTTTATTAGTGTAATTTATTGTGAGAGAGAGACCTTTAATTTGTAATAATACAGGTACTTGGACTCTTGGACTTTCGGGCCCAATTTCCAAGTGTTTGTACACTTGGGGGCTCACCGATGTTTTGTCGGCTTTTCATTGCATTTTTTCCTTTGTTTTCTCGGTTTTGTTTTCCTTATTTTGTGTGATTGAGACCTTAGTTTTAGGATTGCTTGCGATAGATTAAGGCCAACACGTAATATATTTGCATGTACCTATAGCCGCGTTTGGACTTAGTCAAACTATAAAACAGTTGCATCATCATCTTCGAGCCTCCGCACTGCGAGCCCGCCCTGTCAAGCGCTACTCCTGAACTCAATGTGTCGAGAAGAGGATGGGTGAGCCTAGAACGGACTCTTGGATTGAGGATCGGTGACCGACTTGTGGTTCTTCACGATAATAGTAATTTCTGAAACTTAGGGCGATTTCATCGGCTTTGCATTTGCATATAGATTAGGTTTCAGTTCTGCTGAGCATCTTTGCATGTAGAGTGCTGGAGGTAAGGTGAGCATTTCACTTTATCATACATCATCATTTTGCCGCTTGCATTGCTTTTCCGACTCTCTACCTCTGTTTTTGATCACCTAGGTGCTAAGTAAAATTGACTCCTCGTTAGGCTCGTGCATTTCTTATCAAAAAATCAAAAAAAGGTGATAATCAATAAAATTAGGACTGCTAATATTACCTGACCCTAAAAAAAAGATCAAAAAGAAAAACATTGTCTTGGGGCAAGTAATCCCCTCATTGTCTTCGTTTTACAGTGCTCGCGCACACACTAAGGTTAGTGCCCAAATCTCATTTTCAACCCCCTAAGTGTTTGTGCAATATTTTGACTTCTCACCTAACTCTAAAATAGACAAGATAAAAAGATTGCATTTGTGGTCTTCACCGAGTTGAGTAGGTGAATTGAGGGTTTGTTTTGTGTGAGTTTGCTTGTGATTGCTTGTGTGCATTCTAGATCATCTCTGCGCATTTGCGCCTTCTTCTCCATTCTCTTGTCTTGACCTTCGTGTTCTCCCGATCATTTTCTCTTGTTTCAAGATGGATCCCTGGAGCGATTTTTATCCGGATTTTGCGGATTCCTCGTACCCTCCAGCCAGTCCACCTCCCTTTTATCAGGAAGATCCTCCTCCTACTTTTTCTGATTTTTGTACATACCCTCCTCAGCCACAGTATCAGACCTCGGACTTCTACCCACCTCCACATGTATATTATCCGCCTCCACTTTCACATCCACCCGAGTGTGACCTGTTGGAGTCACCTCCCTTGATTTCTATGAGTGATATATTGAACCGAATGATAGAGCATCTTGATTTGATGAATGATGATATGCTATCTTGAGGAGAAGACATATTGACACTCCATTTGTCGCGGATACGGAATTCCTTGTGGGTGATCATGGGAGATTGCAATCGCCAAAAATACAAAAAAATGAGAAAAATTTAAAAACACAAAAAGAGTTCGGGAGACACTTGGTTGATTCATACCGTGAGGAGAGGGCCCACTTGCCAGATCATTCACCCACACATCCATTCACACACTGTCCCACTTTTGACCCCGAGGATGCCGTTGTACAGACTGCTCTTGGCATGCCTCGTGTATATGCTGATTCCGACTTCCTCCCTTGTATGGAGGAGGTCCAAAAATTCAAAAAAATGCCATCTGAACCTGAAGTGGTGACCACTATTCATGAGATCATCCAAGCCCCACTTCAGCAGGCCATGACCCAATTATCTGCTCCTCTTCCCAAGAAGAGAAAGCGGAGGAGCAGATCTGAGCGTCACATTCTGACCATGGCCACTGCCCACGCTATCACACACCGTCCCATTCCTAGAAAGAAGAACACAGCTACCCCATTCATCACCTGCACCATCTCTGACCATACTTGTGATCACACTCTCCTAAACGACAGTGCATCTATTAGCATATTACCCATCTCGCCGGTACAGTCTCTTCACTTAGGGCCTCTCAAGAAGACCAGGATGATAGTTCAATTTGCTGATGGATCTATCAAGAGGCCGAAGGGTATCCTTGAAAACGCCGTCATTTCGATTCAGGGCACGAGTCATCATGTTGACTTTGTCGTGTTGCCCATAGAGACCTCCACAATCATCCTGGGACGACCATTCCTCGCCTCTGCGAGGGTCGTTATTGACTACGGATCCGGAGGGATTCGCTTCCGTCCTGTTGACGAAAGCAAAGTGTTGATCACCACACCCACAGTTGACCAGAGACCTGCATCTGATGCACCTTCACCGATTATAGCTGGCTCCGAGGCCTGTGACCGATCTGATGATATTAGAGATGTTTTCTTAGCGACCGCTGAAAAGACCCGACGAATCCTCCGAAAGGGGAGGAAATCGGAAAGCATAGACCTCGCAGTTCCTCCTCCTGGTGTGTGGCGATGTGTTGATGAAATCCAAAGTATTTACGTGATTGATACATTTGAACGGAGGGCAGATACCAAGACTAGACAGGACGAACATGGTTTGACTACTTCCACTGATAAGTCCGTTCCTGGTCACTCAAAAGTAAAGATGATTGAGGTCGGTTATGATGCTGCCCATTATTTTGAGAGTCCTCATGAGGAAACAGATGACCCAGGTGAGACTCTTGAGGACGGTCTGAGTTCGTATACTTCCACTGATGATTTCGTTCCTTTTGATTTTGACCTGAACGATCCCTCGCAGGACGACTCCGATTACACTTCTTCCGAGGATGATGAGTTTGTCCCATTCCACTTTGATATCAGCGAGACCTCCAAGGACAGACCTGACCACACTTCTTCCACTCGCCCGTCTATGCCTTCACACCATAGGACCACCAAGGGCGAACCTAGCCAGACTACTTCCATTGACCCGTTCGTCCCTTTCCGATTTGATTCCACTGAGGGCCTTCACCCTGTCGACCCTGATCGGCTTCCGTCCACTGTGGACCCTGATGTCGACCTGCACCACACTAGATCTATCCCTCAGCGGTCTCGCAAGAAGGTTAGCTTTCAACCTTCTTGATCTTGGGTATATCCATCTCTGTTGTATATTCTCTTGTGTACCTTTGTTCTCTCTCCTGTATTGCTCGTCCACCCATTCTCGTGTTTGCCTTGCTTAGGACGCACTTTGTCCTAAGTATAAGGGGGTGGACAAGCCGAGTGTTCATCGTTCCGTTTTATCACTCCTGTTGTGGCCTATACTTAGGGTTTCTTTTACCCTAAGTATAGGGGGAGTGATGCGTACATTCTTTTCTATCTTCTTCCATCTGTTGATATCTCTTCTTCTTTTCTTCTTGTCCTCTTCTATTTTATGTATCTATCATAAAGGTGTCACCCCTTGTAGACAGTTTTCCATACTTAGGACGTACTTTGTCCTAAGTACAGGGGGGTGTGCACCCCGAGTGTTCTATTCTTTGATCCTATCCATTGTCTCCTCTTCTTGTCTATACTTAGGGATATCTCACCCTAAGTATAGGGGGAGACAGTCTGAGTACGATCTGTTCATTCCCACCCTTGACCCTCCCTACTTTGTGTAACAGTCTGCTATACTTAGGATTATTTGATCCTAAGTATAGGGTGGACGGTCGACTTCTCATTCATTTATCTCTTGTTCATTTATTCGTTAGACTTTTCTATACTTAGTACGAGTTATGTCTTCTCTTTTCTCTCCGATCTATGAGGACATAGCTCAAGCTAAGTATAGGGGGGTCGTATATATTACGTACATACTTTAGCCATAACCCGTACTTTCGTATTTTCTTAATAATCTGGCTACTAATTCTTTAAAATTCATTAAAAATCTTAATAAAAAGATGTTTCATTCCTCAAATTCTTTTTATACTTAGTGATTAATAAGTCAGGTGAAAATATTTTTTGCAAAATGTTTGAAAAATAGTTTGAAAATCTCTTTGAAAAATCTTTTGAAAACTATTTTGAAAATGTTTTGTTACATGTTTTCAACCTTTGTAAAAACATTTTGATTGTAAAATTATTTTCTTTGTGTGAAATAAAATGTTTGAAAAATGATTTGCAAATGGTTGCAAAAATATTTGAAAAATCTATACATCACACCAAAATTATACATCACACCAAAATTATAAGTAAAATCCGAAGATTGGAGCTTGATTGGACCTTAAATCTACCTAATTAACAGGAACCTTATAGGAACTGGGATTGAGGTACTTCAGGTCTAGTTGACTTAATTCTTTGAGGATCACGGGACTTGGTTCAATGGATTCTTGACTGCCTAAGTAGAGTATTTCGGAGCACACGCACGACTCTTGTTGATAATGACCTAACTTGGACACTTGCACCTTTCACATGGCTCAACTCAGTTGGAGTGGTGAGGGGGTTGGATTTGCCGGTATGAGATGCACATAGGTGGAAACATTTGTCCTCCTCTAGGGAGGGAATTGCACCCCAACCCGTCCAGTGATGATGAGTTTCGAGGATAGGAGATCGTGGGTTGCGATAAAGCTTCAAAAGAGGGATAGTCTACTGGCTCAAGAGGAAAAACTCCTTATGTAAATGTTGTTGTATATAGTATTCAAAAAAATGCAAAAGCAAAAACTCCAAAAAAGTGGACAGGCATGTACAAAAATAAAAATGCCTGCCGGAGTGTACATATGTGTAAAGTCAAATAAGCAAGCTTGAGCTTCAAAGTCAAATCATGTGAGCCTGCAGCTGGATGACTTGACTACACTGGTCTTGCATCCTAGGATAGGTAGCTACACTGGCTACCGTCCATTCTTCTCTTCAACCCCTCCTCTTGGGCCGGTTGTCACTTGAACTTAGAAGGGAATACCCTGCTCCTTGAGGAATGAGTTGTTGGATTGGGGAATCATTGGGTTGTCATATTGGAGAAGTCAATCTCTTTGTCATTTCAGTTGGGGAGAGCCACCATCATTTACACTGTACGAGTCAGATTCATAGTCGTAAGAGTTTGCGTATGAGTTGAAGTATTTCTGACCTGGCTATTGAGGAGACTTGAACAGAGTTTTGGGATACTCAAAGGCTGTTGGATTTCAAATCCGGTTCTCATTAAGGTTCCGTCCGCACTAAAATTCTAAAGGTCTAACTTAAGCTCCAAACTTTGATTTTGTGAAGACAAGTTTGATAATCAAATTTAATCCACCTTTTTCTTTTCTTTCTCTTTCTGCACTTATTGCATAAGTGTTTGCTAGGGACTAGCAAAGGTAAAGTATAGGGGGATGATGAAGCCACATTTCATCATCTTTATTCTATCATTTTGGCATCAAAAACCCTAGCAAATGCGTGTAAATAGCATTAAATCCATCATCTTAGCATTCATGCATGTGCATCTAAATAGTGTACAAAATATTGTAATTAAAGCCAAAATTATAGAATAAATAAAAGAAAAAAAGAATAAAATATTGTAAAAATTTTATGACCCAAACCCCCGAGACCTAGGTATCTTGATGAATAGGTCGACAAGGAATAAAGTAGGGGGAGATATGGGTCAAAAGACAGTATAAATACCTATTCATTCCATTCATTCTTTATTTATTTTGAGACCTATTTTTGGTTCCACTTTTTATACATCAAATAAAAAACTTTGAACATGAAAGTTAGATAATTTAAAAATAAAAATTAAAAATTAATTTCACTGAAAAATAATGTACAGATAAAAAGTTATGGTCTGAATAAGATTCCAAAACTCCAACTTCCCAGACCCGTATCTTGCAAATAAAAACTCGAAATGTACCAAACTCACCTCTAATTGTATATAGAATAAAATAAGCTATTTAATGCAATGGTGTCGTATTTTTCCGAGTTACGGTTTGAAAGTTGAGTTTTGGACCCTTGTAGTATACTTGTACAGATTAAAATATTCAATTTATTATTCATTCATTATTTTCGTAATTTTATATTTTTATAATTTTTTAGATATTACTTATAATATATTTGTATATTAAAATTAGAATAAAAACACAAATAAAACTCAAAATAAAATACTTGTATATAATATACATAGGTATAATACCTGTATACATACCTATATAATTCACACTTATATTTTATTAAGTGTATAAAACACTTCAGAAAAATAAAATAAAAATATATTTAAATGTATAAAAGTACTTTATAAATTTATAAAATAATAAACAAAAATAAATAAATTAAAAACATGAAATAAAAATAAAAGATTAAAATATATAGGTATATATACCTATGAAGGGTATAAATGGTAACTTGTAAATTAATACCTCTAAAAAATAAATAAAAATTATCATAAAATAATTTATAAAATAATAAATATTTTCTATTTAATAACCAAAAAATAATAAAATAATTTACTATTTTAAATTGATTTTACAAATAATTTTCCCAGGGTTTTTTCTAGTTGGTTCACGTGGACCAACCAACACCCCCTGCACCCTGTTAGAATGTGTTTTTGCCCCATTTCTCGGATAGGGCTCGTATCATTCATAATTTCACCTCGGACCCTTCTTGACTTTTTATCCTCATACATCCCTTGTACACGCCCATGCATCATATTGAGCATTGGATTACGTATGTGCCTTATGTTCTTCGTCCTTTGGGCCGTGTTGACCATCTCTCTGCCAACGCTTTGAAGGTTGTCAGACTGCGTTTTTTTGACGTTTTCTTCGAATGTTGGAGAGCGCGTCTTTCACCATTTGGCCTCACTTCCTTCTGTAATTTTTCTCCCCTACCATTGAACATCCACGCCCAACCATTACTTAGGGGATTGGATTCACGATACGATCTATATTCATCGATTCATGGAGCATGTTCATCACATTGTACAAAAAAAACCCCTCTGTTGCTGTCAGAACAGCTTTCTTGCCTTGTTTCTCCCAATTTTGGGGCTCGCACCTTTCATCATTTGGCTCAGATTCCTTCTTGACTTTTGTTCACCATATATTGAGGATACATGCCCATGGATATTTTCGGGGAGTGCATCACTTGTGTGCTCCAGAATCACCATTCTTTGCGCCCTGTCGCTCTTCTTGTACATAAACCACCTCCATTATTCCCTCTCGTTTTTGAACTCCTTTTGCCCCTCCTTCCTCCCTTCTTTCATGTGCTGAGGTTAGAGGGAGGTGACAGCAACCTCACCTCGCCTTTAGGAGGAGCGGAGGAGCGGCGCGGAGGCGTATCCACCCCCATCTCCGGCCCTTGGCCGTGAGGTTTATCTCTTGGTTCTTCCCAGCCAATCGAGGTCGTCTTTGCTTGTTTTTCTTTATTTTTTTCTTTTCTGTAGACTAGCTGTAGTGTAACCTTTTATTTCATGTATTTGTTGGCTTGATTTGTGCTCCATTCATCATCCACTTCTCCCTCGTCGGAGCTAGCTCCGGCGAGTCCATTTCCGCCACCCACTCCATTTGATCACCCACATTTGCCCAAGGACCGTCTACTGTTGTAGTTGTGTTTTATTTGCAATTCCCAGGGGTCAAGAGACTCCATCTGGAGTCGGATTTTGCCAAGGAACGAGGTAGCTGGAGTCGTGACTCATCCTAGACGCCGTGGTGGCCCTCCGGTGGTCTTTCCACCATTTTGACGCCGCCGGCAGCTCGAGGGGCTCTCCAGGAGGATGCTCGGTGTTTTTGGGACTTCACTTCACCTCGGAGGGGAGTGGATAGGCCGGTGAAAGTTCGCCTTGGCCGGCGAGCTTCCCTGTTCTTCCATCACCCTCCGCAGCCGTTCGATCGCCTTGGGCGTGGGTATTTTGCACCATTTCCCCCGCCATTTTGTGTATTGTTTATTTAGGAATCAAAACATTCATCTGCAGTCTATTTTGTTATGTATAATTTGCAATTCAGCTCGTACTTTCTGCTATTTACAATTATGCCCCCACCAGCGTGGCTCACGTGCGCATACACGTGAGTAGCGCAATTTTGCACGGAGGCCCTTAGGGATTTACATATTTTGTCTTGGTCTTATAACTTTCAGATTGCATTGTAATATTTTGGAGAAGTTGCACTTTGGCCCCTGAATTTCTAGCTATTTACAAATATACCCCTGGCTTGTGTGTACTTTCTTACTGTGATTTCTATGTATTGCATGCCTCTATAAAACTCCAAAAATCACCAAAAAATCATCATAAATTCCTGCTGCATTGTAGTTTCACGCCAACATTTTTATTTTGTATTTTATTGCATTTTAATATTTATAAAATTCAAAAACTTGCATTTTCAGCACTGTTTGCATTATAAAATACATAAAAATTATAAGAACGTCTCAGAAAATTCCTAAATAAAATATATTTTGCATATTTTAGTGTGATTTAACTTCAGTCCAAAAATCATTAAAAAATACAAAAGAAAACTCATAAAAATTATAAAACTCTCAAAATCTTCAAAAAATTATTAAAAATCCATAAAAATCCTAAAAATACAAACTCTGCTTCCAATTTTTCTCTATTTTATTGTATTTCATTTAAAATTCATTTGGGAAAATTTTGTCACTGTTTACTATTTTTAATTCCCATTTTAGTTTCGACCAACATTTTTATTCACTGTTTTCAGTATTTTTGACTTTAAAAATACCAAAAAATTAAGAAAAATCTACAAAATCATAAAACATTAGAAAAATATAAAAATCCTAAAAATATTTTATTTCCTAATTTTTTTATATTTTTACCTATTTCTATAAATACTTTATCCTTCTCTCTCTTATATTGTATATATATTCTATATTAAAAAATGAAAATATACAAAAATAAAAAATATAAAAAGAAAATATAAAATCAAAAAATTAAAAGTCAAAATACAAAATTAAAAATTAAAAATTAAAAAATTAAAAAAATTAAAAACCACAAAAACATTTGCATTTGGTAGACACATCAATCACATCACATTTTGTGCATCATTGCCTTGATCTATCCTGCCTTGCTCCCTGTGTTCGAACTCTCTACATACTTACACCTATACATCTGTTTGTAGAGTTAAAAATAAATTTGACTCCACATTTATTTTCATTGCTTGATTTATACTGTTCTGGGTTCATTGTTGATTAAATACGGGATTCATTGAGGGTCGCCACATTGACACGGTTGTCTCCGCTTTGTGGGAGACATTAGACCCCTTGGATTCCACATTTATCAGATAGCATCTACTATATCAAGAACTTCAGTGAATCTAATTCTTGCAATTGCTCAGGATACCCTTTTTTAGCTTTTAGGGTCTATTTCTTAATTCAAGATCCATCTTACTAACTGGAATACAAGAATTAATAGATCTCTTCCATCCAAAATGGGAATGGGCTAGAGTTATGAACTTATAATCATGTAATCAATTCAATCATCAAATTATAAGGATATGTCATGAAGGAACAGAGTAAGGAGGCAACATGTAGTGGAAGAAGGGGTCATAGATATTTCCTTAATTATACCTTGGTTTAGACAAAGCATGGTTTAGAATTTATTTTAATTTACAATCAACCAATGCAATGAGGTAAAGGTATAAATGGTACTGCAAAAAAAGTAAAAATATAAGTGAAACTGAAAAAAACAGGAAGCGTACGAGCATAAAATCCATACTTGTTAAGATAGACATATCTAAATAATTATTTTTATTTTTATAAATAATTTCCACGCATATATAGATGGTATGAAATGTTTTCAATAGATTAAATGTGTAATGATATATTGAGATTAATTTCCAAAGAGAATTATGATTTTGTATTTTAGTTATAGACTATATATATTGGGTCTGGGGAAGCTGCACCCGAGGGTGTAGCTAACTAGCTGCACCCAACTATTTTTTATTTATATTTTGTGTTTTTGAGGGGGGTTTAAATCACCATATATCACCATGATATCATGTCAATTTCAACTAAATTCGACACTTCTATCATCTCCATCAAGACTATCACATTTTAACGTTCTCAGAATTATTGAAATGACTCTATCGAGATGGGCATGTTAGGAATGTTTGTTTTGCATGAAATTTGAAACACATATTCCACTCAATAAATTAAGCAAATCTCCATAAGTTTCCTTAAAAAAATCAAAAACCAATTAAAAAAAGATCGGGTGTAGCTAGTTGGTTGCACCGCCAGTGTAGCTTCCCTTTTCTCATATATATTTACTTGTTTTATATAAATTCTATATAATAATACTGGTTAAAAGAGAGAAGGTTTGTTGTTCGGAGATCGGGTTTTCATGTTTGGATGGTGTGGTAATCTTTGGAGCGCCAAAATAGATAGGTGGCAATCGGGAGGCAAAAAGATAAGAAAATGAAATACATCTAACATGTATACTATTCGTTCATAAATATTTTAATCATCTTTGGTCGGAATGGTAACCCGGCAGAGGACTAATCTTTTTTAGAGAAACAAGAAGGTAATAAGTAGCTTTTATGTACTGGTGTTTGAATGAAGAATTTGTTGTTTCGAGGATTTGTTGTCATGTGATGCTATTGAAGTTTGAATATTGATCAGATTTTATTAGTTTATATTTTCTAGATGATACATTAGTATAATTTTTTTTTGTTAAAAATGGAAGAGAGAGAAAGAGAGAGAGGGCCTCGCTAGATTAATGATGACAAATACTTGATACATTGCCCAAACCTCTCTGATTCCGAAACGAAATCAGTGGCATCAATGTACAATTGGTGAATTGATAGCCTCCCATTATCATACCTTGGGATACTCTCTCTCCTGAACGTTTGAAATGAAGTGATTGGTTTTCTATCATTGATAAATTTGAAAAGAAACTACTTGGGTGGAAATATCATATGCTACCCTTACCATCGAGAATTTCCTTGCAAAACTCTTACTTCATCACACAAATTCACCATATGTTAGCATCACTCAATATACAAAAGAATATCCTTCTTGAGATCGATAAGATTCGGAGGCGATTTCTATATAGTGGCACCTCATAAAAAAAGAATCACCACCAAGCCCGATGAAAATCCATTTACCATCCTAGAGTAAATGATGGTCGGAGCATCTTGAACTTGAAAACTTCTAATTTCTCTATACTGTCCAGATCGTGGATCAATTCCCATGAAAACCCATTCTTCTTATTCTTGAGAATAATTCCGGGCAGACTTCACAACTCTCGACCACCCCATTTTAGAACTTCCTAATCAACATGATTCATCGTGTTGGAGAGCTACCAAACTTGGTACGAGTACCATTCGAAATAATGATTCTTGCTCGACTGGCTCGGGTGAACACTCCTTCCTCTAGATAAACAATCTTAATAGTGAACCCCCCCCCTTCTGACCTATGGGAACTTGTTTGAAATGGAAATACCTCCCTCACGCAAACCCACACTACCCTTGGTGCCAAACAAAATTTGCATAAAGCCTGGAACAAACGTTCGAACTCCCATCAAGACATCAAGAGTTTCCTTCTAAAACACCTTCCCAAGCCCACCAACCTCAACTCCCTCTCCCTTCTTGGCACTACGACTTTCTAACCAACTATACAACCTACTGACCCATGGGGGTTTAAACGCAAAACTCAATATCCGCTTCTGGTCCAAACCCTTCCACCCATGCTTCTCACTTTTCCTTTGGTCTCTTTTCCACAACAAGTTAAGGGCCCCAGACCGGCCTCTATTTCCCAAAATCCCTACTTCAAATGCTTGCCAACTTTGCCTCTCAGATGCGGAAACAATTCTCCATATTTTCTTACATTTCCCTTTACTTTCAGTGTTCTTACCCCGCTTAATTATTCTAATTTTTGTGGGATTCTTGATGATTATTTTGAATATCACAATTCACACCCATATTCATCAATGGAGATTTATAGAGCTAAAAGGAAGAACCTCCATATGATCTTTATTGATTTAGATAAGGCTTATGATTCTGTCCCATGAGAGATATTGTGGAGAGTTTTGGAGAAGAGACAAGTACATGTCCTATACATTAACCTCATAAAGGACATGTATGATAGGGCTTTATCTTGTGTAAGGACCCCGTCTGGGAAGACTGGCTATTTTGACATCAATATTGGTTTACATCAAGGTTCACCTTTGAGTCCATTTCTTTTTACTTTAATTATTGACGAGTTGACAAGTCACATTCAGGATGAGTTACCTTGGTGTATATTATTTACTGATGGTATTGTGTTGATTGACGAGACTAGAGATGGAATAAATGAGAAGCTTGAGGTATGGAGACATGAGTTGGAGACTAAAGGATTTTGTATAAGTAGAGTTAAGACAGAATATATGGAGTGCACCTTTGATGGAAGCAATGGTGAAGGATCAAGGTGAAGATTGGTGATGATAACATTCGGAAGAGAGATTCTTTTAGATATCTGGGATATATTTTGCAACATGATGGGGAAATTGATAAAGATGTCACTAATAGAATAAATGCAGGCTGGCTAAAGTGGAGAGAAGCCTCTGCTGTCCTCTGTGATAAGAAAATTCCTTTAAAAATTAAAGGAAAATTTTACAAAGCAACTGTGAGACATGTTATGCTCTATGGATCTGAATGTTGGCATGTGAACCATGGACATGTGTAGAGAATGTCTATAATAGAAATGAAAATGCTAAGGCGGATGTATGGACACATGAATAATGATCGAATTCGAAATGATGTAATCAAAAAGAAAGTTGGTGTAGCTCCGATCAAGGATAAGATGCGAGAAAACCGCTTAAGATAGTTTGATCATTTGCAAAGAAGATCAGTTGATGCACCAATTAGGAGATGCAAGTGTTGGGATGTTGAACCGCCTAAGAGAGGGTGAGGACGACCCAAGAAGTGTTGGAAAGAGACTATACAAAGGGATCTTAGTTTTGTGGATATAAGCCCGAGACTGATCCACGATAGATCTGAATGGAGGCGAAGAATCCATTGAGCCGACCCTACTTAATTGTGGGAAAAGACTTTGTTGTTGTTGTATTCATCATCCCATTGGTAGATATATGTCATACATGTCTCAATTTTGTGGTTGATCTGGAAGGAGAGATGTTCGAGGATGTACTATGGTACCTCTCTCCCACATGCCCTGCCCAAGTTGATAAAATATAAATGCTTTTAGTCATTAACTTATTGTTGCAACCAAGAACTCACTAGTTCCGTGATCCCCTGCCCTCGTACCAGCCGTTAGCTGACAAGCAAGAAGTGAAGCCGCCCATGCATCAGTGGATGTACCGCTCTACTGAACTTGAAGGTTAGACCTTCCTTTTTTAGCTTACAAAAAACATTATCCTCTCCTTTTGCACCTCCTGTGGTAGTTTTTAGTTGTACTAAAAGCTATGGCCGTGGAAAGTTTTTTTTCTCGTTTATTTTTGTTCTGAGTTCTACTTGTGTGTCATGCTTGCTCTTACAGTCGGGCTTGATGGACATGCTTGCTCTTATAGTCGGGCTTGATGGACTTGTTACCAATCATTTTTTTTAATGAATGGAATCCATGATTTATTTTAAAAAAGATTAAATGAGAGAGAGAGAGAGAGATGGAGCAATAATGAGTGTGTCAGATAGTGTATGTCACAAAGAGAGAGGGAGGGAGGGAGGGCCTCTTGGGCTAGGAATAAGGAGTTTGGGGAGGGAAATCAGATTGGTAAACTAGTTCAAACTTGATGAGAAACTCATCTTTAGATGAGTAATCCCACCAAGTGAAAATAAGTGTTATATACAACAATTCAAGGGATTGTCAAACTACTAATTATACCCCTACATACATGGTTACCAGATACCCACGGAGAAGCGCATTACAGTACATGTATACTTCTGGCTGCAATCTTCATATATATGAATTGAAAGACCTGAATAATCAACCCCGCAATCAGTTATTAGAATCAATAGGTGTTGAAATTGCTCATTTAATAAATCAAAAGCCTTATTATTGGATGATCATGATACTTCCCAAAGACCGAAATTCTTGATCAATGGAGGAACAATATTACCAGTTTTGTTCAATAAGATACCAAAGTGGATTATCAACTTTATGAAGATCCCATTGTATTCCAAAAGCTCGTAACATTGGTCCTGACAACCCCCAATTTATTGCTTCTTCTAAACGAGATTTGCTGGATGACTTCCTTTTGGTATTATAATACAAACATACATGGTTAAACAATTACTATATTGTCTTCCACATGGGTATAAAATATTATACCACTAAATTTCTTTAAGAAAAACTAAAATCAGCATTACATATTTTTAAAGTTTTTGTTAAAGATAATGATATTTTTGCATAGAAGATGATCAATACGTCATGCTACGAGAGTTAGCTAGTTTCAGAAATATGCATATAATTATGACTACAATGATTATATAAGTTAACCATCAACATCTTATTGATTATATATATAGTTATGAAAATCCATTGTGGTATTTAAAAAAAATAAAAAAAAATACGAAAAATGGATGTGAAGTAGGTAAAGTAACTGATGAATACCCATTCATCACTCTTTATTCTTATATTTTAGCTACAAAAACCTTTGCAAATGCAAGTATATGTCTGTAGATACAAATAATTACCAAAAGCATGCATTGTGTAAAAAGTTATAATTAGCATGTTTTTGTGCAAAAATAAAAGAATAAAGAATAAAAAGAAAAAGAGGGAAATATTTAGAATAAATATTGAGCAACCTATTCCCAAGGGAGGGCTCAGCATGGGCCTGACCGCATAAAAGCCAAAGTAGAGAGAGATAGGGGCTCATGTGTGTAAATATCCATGTAAATACAATAAATATATATTTTCCTCTAAAAATAAAATAAATGACTTGTACATATTTGTAAATATTTGTAAATACAAAATCAAGGTAAAAATAAAAAAATCAAAAAGAAAACAAAAATACCTTCACTTGTACATATTCACCATGTACATACACCCACTCTTATATTTATTTAGCCCTATAAATAAATAAATCAAAATCCCTAAAAATTTGTATATATTCTATCTTTTATGTTGTGAATAAATAAAATTAAAACAAAAATCAAAATAAAAAGAACAAAATTAAAAATCAAAAAGAACCTTGTACATATACCATGTAGATAAATGCATATAGCTATTTATTTTACCCTTGTACATAAAGAATAAAAATAAAATAAAAATATCTTTTTATTCCTAATTTTATACTATAAATAAATAAAATATAAAAATGGGAATAAAAATGTATAAAAATAACTAATTAAAAATCAAAAATCAAAAACCTATATTGTATATGTACCTATATATAGCTCTACTATGTAAATACCTTATTTTTATTTTGAAAAAATTAATTAAAAATCACCAAAAAATAGAAAAAGTTAAAACAAATATTTTTCATGTTTTAAGTTTTTAATAATTCGGCCATTTGATATTTTTAAATTAATTTCCAAATCATTTCCAGGTGGCTGATTCTCATTGGTCCACGGGGATGTTGACCCCCCGGTCAACTCCCCCCTGTGGACCACTTCTCACAGGTCCGCGACGCCCGACCCTATTTCTCACCATTTTAGCGTCACGACCCGATCACCTCACACCCAAACCCAGGGTCATATTCGTTCGTGCCAGATCCGACATCCTCGCCGGGATGCCCGCCTCGGGGTCCGCGCTCTGAGCTGCCCTACCCGATCGACTTTAGCCGGACCCCTGGGTGTATAAATGCCGAGCTCCGCCTCCATTTTCCGGATCTTTAGCTCATTCGCCTTCCACCCAGTGACCTCCAATGCCTTCGCGAGAGTGACAGCTCGCTCCGGGCGTTGTTGCAGCGAGGAGGAGACATCTCGGCCACTGATCCGGCGTCTTAGCGCCGTCGTGCTCCGCCTGAAGGTAGAGCTCGAGCCTCGGGCCTCGACGACCCACGAGGCGACGACCCAGAGCTCACGCCCAATCGACTCATCTGCCCAGGTAGCCTTAGTTCTCTTTCCTTTTCTTTGATTTTGCATTTCGCCCAATTCGCCCCTTTTCCATTCTGCTACGATTCCGTCCATCCTAGTCGCCTATCCGATCATCGGAGCATCCCATCACGACCGCCTTCCCCTCGCGCATCTTCTCCGCCCATCCATTCAACCCAGCTCGCATAGGAGCTTGGGTTTCGAGCTCCTCCGCCGTCGCATCGCCGGAGCTCGACCGCCCTGCCGCACCGACCACCTTCACCCCCGCTTACAGGGTCGAGGCACTTTGCCCTCGACCCGCGAGTCTGCTGATATGCTTTGCAGGTCCATTCGAGGCCATCTGAGGGTCTCGACCATTTGAAGCAGCCGCTCTTCCTCCGTCGACCTCGCCTGAGCTCCCCAGAGCTCCGTCAAGCCATCGGAGGATACCAGTAGACGCGGAAGGCCTCCACGCTTCTTCTCTGATCATCCGTGGCCTTCGAGGAGTCCTCCACCGCCTGCACGAGCCCAGCGAAGTTTGTCGGAGCCCAGTTCGTCGAGGACCCTCTCCCGTCGTTCGATCCTCTCCCAGCTCCAGTTTGCATCTCCGTCGTCCATCTGAGGAGCCGACACCACCGTTCGATCCTTGGAGGAGAGATCGTGATCGTCGACTCACCGAGGGTTAGCCACATCAGCAGCAGCCATCAGATCTCCACGTAGCTCGCATCCGACGGTCGACTTAATAAAGGGTAATTTACCCTTAGGCCCTTCTCTTTTTAGTAGCTTCTTTTTAGTCCTGTAAATAGTGTTAAACTTCTATTTGCGTTGGGAACACTGCATAGTGGACCCTGTCTTATCTGGTATTTACGTGTAGGCCCTTGCACGTAGTAGATCACGTGCATCGACATGTGCTTTGTTGGGTTATTTACATGTATGACCTCCATGTTCTAGGATGTTAATGAATGAATGAAAGTTTTTAGTTAATTTCATATATACCCCTGTACGTGATTTCTTTTGAACATGTGTTGAAATTCGTGGGTATTTTACACTGAGGTCCCTGGACTTTTAATACATGTTATTAGATAGTCCAAGAACCTCAGTTTCTTTGCAATTAGGTCCCTGAGTGCCCAAGTCACGCGCCTCGCGCGTGTTTTCTTGGACAAATTGCATCGGACCCCCTGGAACTTCTTCTATTTGCGTATAGGTCCCTATGCATTGTACCTTGGTTTTGAATTTTAATAAAATACCAAACTAACTCCAAATGTGATGAAAATTGGACACATGGCTCCTGCCATAGTGTAAAATTTTCTCCAATTTTTGGAGACATTTTTTATTTCATTTAATATTTTTAAAAAATCAAAAACAAGCTTTTTCTTTACCGTCTGACTTAAAAATTCACAAAAAATATTAAAATGCCTCTAAAAATTACAAAAAAATTAGACAGTATTTATTTTACCTTGTTGGATTTTCTGACCAATTTTGGTCATTTTTGGATATATAAAACCCATAAAAATTGAAAACCCTTAAAACCTTATAAAAATTCTATAAAAATCTTTAAAATCCCAAAAATAATAATTTCTTCTCTGTAATTCTGCTTGTTATTTGTATTTTCCATAAAAATTACCTCCTGGCTTTTTAGGGACTTTTAGATATTTTATCTAAGTCCCCCAAGCTTGGCTGGACATTGTTGTTATCTTTTTGCATTGTTTTATTTTTAAAAAATTCAATAAAAATCAGAAAATTATAAAAAATTATCCAAAAATAGTAAAAAAATATAAAAAAACATAAAAATATTTTTATTTGAATTTTTGAGTGATTTTTGAGTGCCTTAATAATTGCTTGAAGTTGGTTGCTTTATTGCCTTCTTTATTTTCTTTATTAATTAAAAATCCAAAAAAAATATAAAAAGACTAAAAATCCACCAAAAATACTTTTGTTTTATTTTATTCCCTTTTTTAGACTACTTCGTAGGCCGCAAGGCCATCACGTGCTCCCTGAGTCCGACCCTGGTCGTTATAACAGGCTAATCTAATAGCCAGGACCGCTATCGTATTTCTTTGATTTTTATCAAATTTTGGTGGTATGCACTTAATTTTCTTGATTGACCGTTTGATCTCTTGAGCGATTGAGGTCGCAACGACCTTTATTATTTCTTCATCCTTAGTTGCTCGGGATTTTTCGCTCATCAGAATGGCGCCGTTGCCGGGGAGCACGGCTTAGTAGTCGATTTTCGATTTTTCCCGCGGTTTTATTTTCGCGGCTTTTTGTTCATATTTTGTATATATCATTTATTTCCATAATTTCTTAAATAAATTGGTCTGACCACTTGTGTTTGTTTTCTTGTGAGGGGCCCGAGGATCGAGGCGGCTTCTTCGGAAGCCGATGCTGTTGGACATGTGAGCCCACGGCGAGCCATTATGCAATGAATGTTATTGCACATATCATTCCCTGATCTGAAATGAAGAATAAATAATTTGCATAAATGATCCCTTAGTACAATTAGGGTTATGTACCATGGCTATCTTAATGATCATACAGCTATTGATTCAATTATTGAATCATAAAGGCTGGTGCTTGGATGAATATTTAAAGGGTTAGATTGAGGACTCATCAAGCACCGTTAAATGATTGTTAAGATGTGATCTCCAGCCTGAGTAGGAGATGGCAATCATTTCTCACATAGGCTGATATCTGACCGACGTCTTGATGCAGGTCCTCTGCATAGGAATAGAGATTCGGAGGTGTCAGATTAATTAGGTCAATGGGTTGACTTAACGAGATCGAGATAACCTAAGTCCTATGTTAAATGCTGTCACAGCATAGGCACGCATCCTCTGACCGGAGACAGATGTATTGCTATATGTCTGAGTATGTACATTTGGCAGATCAATAGGTTGATGACCTAACCAAGGTCTATACACCAGCACGCTGGTGTGCATATAAGGGCATATGAGTAATACGATCTCTCAAAGGGATCATACAAGTTCACTACTGAACCGGAAAACATGAGCTCACTCATGAGATATTGGGAAGAATCAAATTCCGTGCACGGTCGTCTTGCTTTGGAAGCTTGACTGAATTTGTAGGTTTGATATATACTTTTGGAAAGTATATGATCAAGACCTAGGTATGATATATGCTTTTGGAAAGTATATGATCGATACCAAATCCCAATGATCAAATGAGAAACTTAGTGATCAAACCATGAAGAAGACAGTATTAAATTGATCTTGATCTTCGGGTTGACCATGGGTCTTCCAGTATGCAGGATGTACAGGTATTGGGAATACCTGAGAGTGATGTGATCATAAACGATTGTATATCCATGACGCTTCCATTCCGAGGGAGTGATGAAACAGGTCTGGATTTTAGTGACTCCTTTCAGTAGAGAAGCAATCTGATCTTAGTCCAAGTGTTGGACATTGGTCTGAATGAGATTCAGATTCAATGAGAAGACTTGCGGTCTTGATTTAATCAAGCATCTGTGGGAGGTTCGTAAGATCTGGATTTGAGATAAGATCTCAATATCCAAGTCACTATACGTGGAATAATACAATCGCCCTATCCTTATCTCCAAGTATCTGCGGAGAAAGTACATTATTCTTGAAGGAGTTCAAGAATAATTCATTTGATGAATTCCATATCCAAGCAAGAAGAACTTGATGATTAAATGAGATTTAATTATCAAGCTTAATATGAATATGATTCATATTGTGAGAATTATTATCTAAGATAATTAATTGGGATTTAATTATCAAGGATTAGAGAATGTGGATAATACTATCCATAATATATGTGTATTATAAATATGATTTATAATACATATATTGAAGAGAGAGAATTTATGTAAATAGCATTTGTTAATTATTAATGTGAATTGGATTCACATTAAGTAATTAATTGGAAATGTAATTTACAAATTAGTTTGGGTTGTGAATGTGATTCACATATCTTCGATGGCATGATTGAAATATTCACAAATTAATTTGGAATTAATTTGGTGGATATTATTGCAATAATAGTTATTACAATTTATTAAGAAATAATAAGATAAAATAAAAGGAAACAAAATAACACCCTATAATTTAGGGTGGTTGGTTGACTCCCTTTTGTTGTCACATTATCTCTTAATTAGTTAAATTAAATTATGTTGATAATGTTGCAGCATATTTTAATTTAAATTAATGTTGTTGGTTTTAACCAATAACAATCATAGCCATTGATTTTACATGGACCAAGCCTGGCCATTGGATCCATGTGTCCCATGGATTGAGATCCATTGGATCCTAAACTAATATAAAAGGAGGGCTAGGGTAGCCTTCCAAGTTACATCATTAAGAGTTGTACAAGGTTACAACTCTCTCTCTCTCTCTCTTCCTCTCTCATATTCTCGCCCTCTCTCTTTCTCTCCTCCAAAAGATGGCCGTCCATCTTATGTAGAGAAAGGAGAGACTCTCGACTTTCTTCTTCGACGACTTGAGGATCTCCTTCTTCTTTGGAGTTGCTTACTCTAAAGGAAGACGACGGATTTCGTATGACAAAATCAGGGGATCCATCGCTTGGATCTTCATCGAGGATTGCGGGAAGGAACGTGACTCATCATCGCGCCCGCAAGTGCGTTCTTCGTAGATCGGACTTAAGACAGGAGGATCTCTACTTTGGGATCTCGCGATCACAACCACGCTTCAAGAGGTATTCCTTATACTTGTGGTTTGATGAAACGATCCGAAAAGTGTTCTCGTGATCATATGGTTTCATCTTTACTTTTAAAAAAAATCAATTTCCGCTGCATCTAGCGACTAGTGCGACTAGTCGCCCCGATCGCATACGATGAGATCAACACGCTTCCGTGATGCGCTTGAGGATACTCAATATCCTTTCAATTGGTATCAGATCCATAGGTTGAATAAGGTTTTGGATATGATCCATAGACCTTAGACGATTTGGTTCTTAAAAGGGTTGCGAAATTTTTTACTGCATTTCAATTTTGGCACCTCTGTAAAATTGAATTTTTCGGTACTGTTTAAAATGTTTAAATACGAAATTTTCAATTGGATTTTGTTCCCCATTAATTAAGGAAAGCATAGGACTTGAGTTTACTAAATTTGGACTTCATTTGCTCAAGATATGACTTTTTGAATATGATTATATTCATTGTTGCGGGAACTGCAGATTTGAACGTGATTAATGAGATAATTACGGTTTTAATCCGCCTTGAAATGCATGAATTATAATTTGGGTTCTTTAATAAATCAAATAGGCAATCTTTGGAAACTAAGTTTGCATTTTTTTGGATTTAAATTGATCAAGATAAGTTAATTTTAGTGATTGGGGGTCACTGCTGGAAATTAACATTTTTGATCTTGAACCTAGGGATATGTCATTCAATTATCATGATGAAAATTAATTGTTAATTTTCTGAAATAATTAGTGATAAATATTTGTGAAATATTTAAAGAAATAATTATTTCATTGAATGACATTTGCCTAAAACATAATGATAAGATATTAGATCTTGATCATTGGTTCATCAACAAACATTGTTTTCATGAAAACCATAGTTTATCCTACAATTGTTGTAGGACAACTTTTACATGAAAAACCCTTTTGCTTGAATAGGATTGGGGATTTGTCTAGAAAATCTCCTTATAATCAAAAAATGTTTTGATGTATATTATATGGTATAATTTCGGTTGAAAAACCGATGAGCATCTCAAAGTACATGATGATCTATCTGGTATTATCCTTTCCCGAGGCGAATGTGGTGCCTAGTCGGAGAGCATTGGGGTAGCGGGTTGCAACGTATGTGGTCCGTCCCACTCTCGTCGGTACTGGCCATGACAGCGGGTAGGGACTGTATAATACCGGAGAAAGTCAATATGTATTTTTTTTAATTATTAAAATTCGAATAATACATATTTTGAGATAATACCTACTATTCAAGTAAAAGACATGTTTGTTGATTGATGATTGGATTGATGATTAATTTAATGTGATTAAATTAATTATATCCAATAAACACTCTATTATGAATAGATGTGTATTTCCCTTGGAAGAATTAATTATGTGAATATGATTCACGATAATTAATTACAATTTGAATATGAGGTGGAGGATCACATAAGTGACATCCATGGTCTCCCGTCAAGGCGAAGGGTTCCGTCGCCAGGGATTGTATGTAGGAGACGCCTGTCCGAAGTGACAGATCCTATATGCAAGCGCATCTGGATCGGGCTCTTTGCTTTTCGAAAGAGTAAGGTCGTGTGCGTAGTGACCCCAATATCGAGTCCTCATATTATTGGGGCGATATTGGATTGCGCATAGCGAGTTCTAATCATATTGACGGTTGGTTCAATTAGCAACGGGTCAACATCATCTTAGGGGTGGTGGGCCCGGGTGTTAAAGACCAAATTGAGAATGCAAGTTGGACTTGCAAGGCGGAATGAGTTCCCGCTTCTTTTTATCGGAGTCGTAAGTTCTCATATTATTGGGATGCGACAAAGATAGGAAAGGAGATCCCAGATCTTGCTAGAGATATAATGGTAAGAATATCTCTTAAATTAAAAGTGATTAAGGGAATGAACTTTCAGTGTTGACAAGGCAAGACAACTTTGATATAAAAATTCCTAAATCAAAGTAAAACATGTATATATAATATATATACCCTTATGCAAATTTCTTATTTAAGATAATCCTTCATTAAACCCAGTCAATGTTATACTCAATAATAACCAGTAAAAATATCATGGATTGGACTCATGATCCAGATATTGTACTTGCAATTGGACACATAGTGTATGTGGTTGCAGTGTGCAAGTTCCCTCAACATAATGAGGAAGGACAATTAAATAAGACAATAAGACATCACCTTAGGGTTTGAATGTCTCGATAGTCTTGATCTTTCATCGAGTGTACTTTGGAAATGACATGTCGATGGTAATCGTAATTATCGAATAATCCTTATAAAATAAAAGAAGATGTTTTGGCATACATATGTGCTCTAGACATTTGATCATGAATGACATGGTTCTCTGCATTTTGCAAAATGGTGGCTCGAAAGAGATGATGTATTCAAAATGTTTGAATACCTACCTGAACCTAAGTCTCTAAGAGTTAAGATGTATGTAGATATGATGAGTGTCATCATTCTATTATCTATACTCTAGTCATTCATGAAGCTTCATAATATTCATATTGTATGAATTTAATGAAGCATGTATAAATGTTGAAATGCTCTTGAACAATGGTTGTTTATAGATGGAGAGAGCGCAGTGGAAGCATGGGTCGGACCCGAGTAAGAAGGAAAGTCAAAGAGTTGACCTACTTCTGTGACTTCCATATGACATCCAAAGAGTTGGATGAATGCCAATACTGCAATATGTTGATGTGTTGATAGTATGACTATCAAGTCTGTCTAAAATCCTTAGTGAAGGACTCAGATAGAGCATCAGAATAATCTACATATAATCATTGACTCTGACTTTATTATTTCATAAGATAAAGTCGGACAATTGTATCCCAATCTTCTAATGACATTTGCAATTGGTTGCATATATATATTAGAAGATTAGAAATTTGATCTTAAGGTTTAATAGTCATCTACATGGATATTGGTGCAATTGTTGCGATAATCTCTATTGGATAGATGGACTCCATATGCTCAGTGGGAGAGCCCTTAGTCTTGGAGAATGTCTCTATGACCTAGATATTAGAATACCCTCATTGTTTGTTTCTAAATGTTGGAAATAAACGTGAATTCTGAGATAGAACTATCATAAAGAGTTATGATGGAAGTATTTCAGATAGTAATATAACATCTAGTGGACTCCACAAAATTAGAAAATTAATGAATGGTTCATTAAGATTTCTAATACTGAAAATAAACCTTGATAGATCAATAGGAGGATGAAGATCATTTGACAATGATCTGGCATCAAGCCTTGGATATTTGTCTGTTGATTTGATCAATAGACTAGTAAGAGATGAAACTTTAGAATGTCTAAAATTTCAAATCTTACATACTTGTGAATATTGTATTCAAAGTAAAATGTCCACTACACCCTTCTCTGGGAAAGGTGTTAGATGTCGAGGTATTCAAGATCTCATACATATTGATGTATGTAGATCATCTATATCACAGTAAACATTATGGATATGAGATATCTATTGATGATTATGTATGATATGAGATTTCTTCTCTTCACCTGAGAAACCTTTGAAATGTTCAAAGATTTCACAATTTTGGTTTAGAACCAAAGTTTGAAGAAAGATGAAATGAATTTGATCTAACCTAGGTAGCTTGTACCTATTAGATAAAATTCAAAGAATACCTTATGGAGATATGAATATCATTTCTATCTCACTCCTCCTGATAAACCTGAACTCAATAGAGTCGTAGGGAGATACAATTGGATCATGTGTGTCATGATTTGATCAATGATAAATTTTAGCATAATTATCCTTAGTTTCCAAGTATATATGTGTAGTAGAGACTACAATATATATACTAAATAAGGTTCCATGCATGTAAGCTGGAATCTGGCACTTGAGAGTGCTACTTCATTAGGAAAATAAAGCATGGTATTGGATACCTACTTTATGACCTTGAGATTCTTAAAAGATCTCATCTCTGAGAATGTGATTATTGGAGAATTGAGACTCTTGAGAATTAAGATGAAAATGAAGTGAAGGAACTCATTTAATCTTGAAATGACAATGAGGCTCCTGAAATCGGAAACTAAAAGGGACAATTAAAGATGAAGCTCCTGAGGATCGTGACATGGAAAGATGGATATTAGCAATAAAGTCTAAAGTATACTTCATATACAAGTGTTGTATATGGACCCTCGAGGATCCACCTATATGGGTAAGACCCATTAAGGTGTAAATGGATCTTCAAGAGAAAGGGAACCTGATGAGAAGGTAGAGACCTTCAAAGCTCGGTTCGTAGCCATGAACTACACACCGGAAGAGAAGACATTGCTTGCAATAAGACTTGCTCTTCGGTGACCATGCTTAAAATCGTCTGAATATTGCTAAACTTAGCTACACAACTTGACTATTCCATCTTCAAGATGTAATTCAAGATTCCATTCCTCTTAATAATACCTCTCCGAGGATATTCACATGAAGTAGCCCCAGGGCTTCATGATTGAGGAATGCAAGGTGTGCAAGCTAAAGAAATCCATCTGTGGACTCAAATAAGCTTCTTGTAGTTGGAACATAAGATTTGATGAAATTATAAATGTTATGATTTCAAATAGAATCTTGATGAACCATGTGAAGCTTAGTGGGAGTGCCATTGTGTTCATCGTGCTAAATGTAGATAATATCCTAATCATTTGGAATGATATAAGGATGATAATGTGTTTTATAGACTGGCTATTCCATACCTTGAGATGCGATCTCAAAGATGCCTCTTGGATCTTAGTTCTGAAGTTGTTCAGCAGCAAAGAAAAGAGGGTATTGGGACTGTCACATTTGTAGTACACCTTGGACATATTCCATTCTTGGAAATTCCAAGAAAGGCTTCCTTCCCTTGAGATTTGGTACTGACCTATCTAAAGGGATAGCACCTCAAAGAGTTGACGAAGTGAATGCTAGAACTGCTTGCACTTGTGCATCAGTTACGAGAAGCTAAGTGTATGCTAGATGTGTATAAAAGCCAGATATCTGCCATGCAGTAGGAGTAGTAAACTGTTACTAATCCTACTATAGAGAAAGAACACTTGATTGCAGTAATAACAATATCTTCAAAGATGACAAGGCTTTAGAGATAGTGATCTCTAAGTCTTATCTTCAAAAGCTTAAGACTTTATAGATAGAGATATAAAAGGTCTTAACTGTGGATACCTTAAGAGATAGTGATCGCTCGGAATAAGGTATTCTGATAAGGATTATGGAAATACTGGTTATAATAGTTATTGAGCTATAGTGTCAAGGACACTATAACTGCTTTGACTCGATTGAGTATTGGTTGCATTAGATGCAACATTCGCATTGGATGCGAGCATTGTTACCTAGGGATATGCAAGTGTCGTAAAAGGACTTGGCATAGTCTTTTGGGAACAGAGTGGCTGATCAGCTTACCTAGATATTTTTCTAAATAGCATATGATTGTCACATGAGTGTGGGTTAAATTATTAGCCCATTAATGGCTCTTTGGGCTAGTGGGAGATTGTTGGACATGTGAGCCCACGGCGAGCCATTATGCAATAAATGTTATTGCACATATCATTCCCTGATCTGAAATGAAGAATAAATAATTTGCATAAATGATCCCTTAGTACAATTAGGGTTATGTACCATGGCTATCTTAATGATCATACAGCTATTGATTCAATTATTGAATCATAAAGGCTGGTGCTTGGATGAATATTTAAAGGGTTAGATTGAGGACTCATCAAGCACCGTTAAATGATTGTTAAGATGTGATCTCCAGCCTGAGTAGGAGATGGCAATCCTTTCTCACATAGGCTGATATCTGACCGACCTCTTGATGCAGGTCCTCTGCATAGGAATAGAGATTCGGAGGTGTCAGATTAGTTAGGTCAATGGGTTGACTTAACGAGATCGAGATAATCTAAGTCCTATGTTGAATGCTATCACATCATAGGCACGCATCCTCTGACCGGAGACAGATGTATTGCTATATGTCTGAGTATGTACATTTGGCAGACCAATAGGTTGATGACCTAACCAAGGTCTATACACCGACGCGCTGGTGTGCATATAAGGGCATATGAGTAATACGATCTCTCAAAGGGATCATACAGGTTCACTACTGAACCGGAAGACATGAGCTCACTCATGAGATATTGGGAAGAATCAAATTCCATGCACGGTCGTCTTGCTTTGGAAGCTTGACTGAATTTGTAGGTTTGATATATACTTTTGGAAAGTATATGATCAAGACCTAGGTATGATATATGCTTTTGGAAAGTATATGATCGATACCAAATCCCAATGATCAAATGAGAAACTTAGTGATCAAACCCTGAAGAAGACAGTGTAAAATTGATCTTGATCTTCGGGTTGACCATGGGTCTTCCAGTATGCAGGATGTACAGGTATTGGGAATACCTGAGGGTGATGTGATCATAAACGATTGTATATCCATGACGCTTCCATTCCGAGGGAGTGATGAAACAGGTCTGGATTTTAGTGACTCCTTTCAGTAGAGAAGCAATCTGATCTTAGTCCAAGTGTTGGACATTGGTCTGAATGAGATTCAGATTCAATGAGAAGATTAGATTTGCGGTCTTGATTTAATCAAGCATCTGTGGGAGGTTCGTAAGATCTGGATTTGAGATAAGATCTCAATATCCAAGTCACTATACGTGGAATAATACAATCGCCCTGTCCTTATCTCCAAGTACCTGCGGAGAAAGCACATTATTCTTGAAGGAGTTCAAGAATAATTCATTTGATGAATTCCATATCCAAGCAAGAAGAACTTGATGATTAAATGAGATTTAATTATCAAGCTTAATATGAATATGATTCATATTGTGAGAATTATTATCTAAGATAATTAAATGGGATTTAATTATCAAGGATTAGAGAATATGGATAATACTATCCATAATATATGTGTATTATAAAAATGATTTATAATACATATATTGAAGAGAGAGAATTTATGTAAATAGCATTTGTTAATTATTAATGTGAATTGGATTCACATTAAGTAATTAATTGGAAATGTAATTTACAAATTAGTTTGGGTTGTGAATGTGATTCGCATATCTTCGATGGCATGATTGAAATATTCACAAATTAATTTGGAATTAATTTGGTGGATATTATTGCAATAATAGTTATTGCAATTTATTAAGAAATAATAAGATAAAATAAAAGGAAACAAAATAACACCCTATAATTTAGGGTGGTTGGTTGACTCCCTTTTGTTGTCACATTATCTCTTAATTAGTTAATGTTGTTGGTTTTAACCAACAACAATCATAGCCATTGATTTTACATGGACCAAGCCTGGCCATTGGATCCATGTGTCCCATGGATTGAGATCCATTGGATCCTAAACTAATATAAAAGGAGGGCTAGGGTAGCCTTCCAAGTTACATCATTAAGAGTTATACAAGGTTACAACTCTCTCTCTCTTCCTCTCTCATATTCTCGCCCTCTCTCTTTCTCTCCTCCAAAAGATGGCTGTCCATCTTATGTAGAGAAAGGAGAGACTCTCGGCTTTCTTCTTCGACGACTCGAGGATCTCCTTCTTCTTTGGAGTTGCTTACTCTAAAGGAAGACGACGGATTTCGTATGATGAAATCAGGGGATCCATCGCTTGGATCTTCATCGAGGATTGCGGGAAGGAACGTGACTCATCATCGCGCCCGCAAGTGCGTTCTTCGTAGATCGGACTTAAGACAGGAGGATCTCTACTTTGGGATCTCGCGATCACAACCACGCTTCAAGAGGTATTCCTTATACTTGTGGTTTGATGAAACGATCCGAGAAGTGTTCTCGTGATCATGTGATTTCATCTTTACTTTAAAAAAAATTAATTTCCGCTGCATCTAGCGACTAGTGCGACTAGTCGCCCCGATCGCATACGATGCGATCAACACGCTTCCGTGATGCGCTTGAGGATACTCAATATCCTTTCAGACGCAACCGCGAGATTTGGAGGCGGCTCTCTTCTCTACAGAGCCGCGAGAGAGCGCGAGGAGCAAGCAGAAGTGTGGGAGCCGCGGAATAGCCGTGGATTAGATTAGAATTTATTTATAGCTTTATTTTTGAACAATTGTTGTAATAATATAGGGACAGGACACTCAGACAGAGATTCGGACTTTCGGGGTATGTTTCGCCGAGCACCGGTGTGCTCGGGGGACCCCTTAGTTAGTCGGACTTTTCGCGGATTTTTCGCAGTTTTCGTTTTTCACTGCCTTTTACGGTTTTACGCGGTTTTTATCGAGCCCCTAAATCTAGGACTTTCTGCTTGAGTGTGCCATAATTAGTAGGATCCGCATACCTAATAGACTGCTTGTGCCTATAGATCGTTAATTAGACCTACTAATAAAAGATTAATCAAAATAGCTGATTCATTTTCCTTCGAGCCTACGCGCCGCGAGCCTGCCTCGTTAAGCGCTACTCCTGAACTCGACCTGTCGAGAAGAGGAGGGGTGGGTCTAGACCGGACTCTCTGGATCGAAGGCTGGTGACCAGCTAGACGGTTCTATCGAGTAGAAATTGCCTGCTTAGGACTCAGCTTTTCCCGCAGCACCATATAGGTAGTTTACTTTCTGTCTTTCAATTCTGCGCGGATCATATTGCATGTAGAGTGCTGGAGTCAGGTACGCCTTTCTTACTTTACATGCATCATTGATTTTCGCGCATCGGCTTTTTCGACTTCTCCCCCCTGTTTTGGACTTAATAACCAGGAGAACCGAAAAATTCGTTAGGCGTTTTTGCTTTTATTGAAAAATACCTAAAAAGAAAAACAATAAAATTGAGACTGCTAAAACTATTGACCCTAAAAGATACCTCATTTAAAAACTTATCTTGGGGAGAGCAACCCCCTCATTGCTTGGTTTGATTGTGCGAGAGAGTGACCCGAACACTAGGTAGAGCCCTCCGGTACTATTCTCGACTGATTACCGGCTCTTCTGTGCGGGACAGTCGGTTGGGAGAGTATCGGGTATCCCAACAGGTCACGTAATCGCTCTGATATCTTGATTGTTCACCAAAATAAAATTGACAAGATAAATTGACCGAACCTTTACGGTCTTCAGCTCGCGTTGCGTTGGTGAACTGGGGGTTTGCTTGTGATCATAGTTTTTCCAGATCTCATCCGCACTACTCGCCAGATCACGATGATGGGCAGGAGGTCTCTTAGGCAGCCTCTGGCTGCACCACTTTTTAGCACTCCAGCCCACTCATCTAGGTCGGTTTGTGGGAGCTCAGACCCGCTCTCCGAACCCGAGTATGACTCCGCCCTGTTCCCTCTCGACCACCCTTCTTCTTTTGAGACCGAGATACCAGTGCCAGAGGAGAGATAGACAGATGATTTATCGGGACCTGAGTTTGGTTGTTTTGATTTTTCAGAGGCTATGGTCGGCGCTAGTGATGATCGCTCCAGAGGTCCGCAGGAGGAGCATTTCGTTCTGGACCAGGGTTCGATCAACTCCACCCTGATCGCCTCCCTTGAGTCAGTGCAGCAGCAGTTGTGGATCAGGGGGCATTCATGATAGAGATGAGGCGAGAGCTTGAGCAGTTGAGAGCCGACCGCGAGAATCGCGGAGGAGGACCCGACGATACGGCAGCTGCCGCCGCAGCAGCAGCAACAGCAGGAGGACCACCGAGACCGATGCGGGAGAACCACAATCCCGGATCGACTTTGACGCACCGTTGGGTGGTGCTACCAGCTATCGTGGGGGACTTCAAGTTCCCCCCGAACACTTTGCAGCTCCTTCCCCGGTTTCACGGGTTGGCCACTGAGGAGCCCCATCTCCACCTACAGGAGTTTGAGATGATCTGCAGTACTGTCCACGATCGTCAGGTGGACCAGGATACCATCAGGATGATTGCCTTCCCCTTCTCTTTGGCAGACAAAGCAGCCACCTGGCTGAAACATCTGGGGAAGTTCGTCTACACTTGGGAGTAGCTCCGTGCCGAGTACTTGCACAAGTACTATCCACTCGGGCGGACCAATGCCGCGAGAGCCCTGATCAGCAACTTCTCCATGCTCCCCAACGAGCAGTTCCATGAGGCATGGGAGAGGTTCAGAGAGCTGACTGATAGATGCCTGCACCACGACATTTCCAAGCCGAACCTCGTGCAGAGCTTTTTCAGCGGGCTGACACCAGAGCTTCAGGGCTTGGTGAACACTTCTTGTGGCGGGTCTTACTTCGTCAAGGATTACGACCAGGTCTGGGCCATCTACGAGGATATGGCCCAGAACTACATGGTGATGTCCCAGACCCGGTTGTACACTCGGGGCAGACCCCAACAGCCACAGACCGTGCAGTACCAGAGAATAGCACGGGTCGACGCCGGTCCTTCCAGTTCGTCTGCACTAGCAGCAGCACAGGCCGAGTCATCAGCCGCGGACATGGGGATTATCAGTGTGAAGCTGGACCGGATGGAGTTGATTGAGAAGAAGCAGTGCCAGGACATCACTCATATGGAGCAGATGGCACAGACTCTGAGCGACATGAAGACCCAGCTCATGTGTCTCCAGGAGGTACAGACAGCTTCCCAGCCCCGTCTTCAGTCACGAGGCGACTCCGGCAGCAGCAGCAACTCGTCCCAGCGCTCCAGCTCACACCAGCAGCCTAGACAGGTTCACCTTGTACAGGCGGAGCCGTACCAGCAGCCGCAGCCCTCCTACCAGTCACCACCGCCTCCAGACATGCAGATGGTGGTATACGAGCCGGATCAGCCTCTGGCAGTGCTCCCACCACCCCAGTACGATGCAGAGCCGTTGATGGATGTCAATGGGATTTGGTATGACCGCCCTCAGCCCGGTATCCGATGATACCATCCCGGATTCCGGTGGGGGACCGGAGGTACCCAGCCCCAACAGCAGCCGTCAGGACAGGGTGGCCAATACAGCTATCAGAGAGAGCACCAGCCGCAGCAGCAGCCCCCAGTATACCCATCACAGCAGCAACAACAGTCGTCCTATGGTCCTCATCCCTATCAGCAGGGACAGTCGTGGAGGCATGAGCAGCCTCACCAGTAGCAGCAGCAGCATCACCCATACCCCTCTCAGCCACAACAGCAGATCCAGCAGCCTCACTACCAGAGAGGCTACCCGTCGGGTTCCCATGAGAACCCTGTCTTGGATGATATAGCCCGCATTCTCACAGATCAATAGGCTACTTTTCGATGGGAGATGGACGAGTTCCGCCAGGAGATGCGTGACATCGTGAGAGGAAAGGCCGCCATCCCTGCCCAGATCGAGCCGAATCCGAACAACCTGAAGAGGAAATCTGAGCAGGTAGTTTGTACTGAGTATGCGACTCCTAGTGATGTACTTGGTGATATGTCCGCATATCTTTTTGATACTGATTTTGTTACACTTAGGAGCGGTAGGATGCCAGTAGGAGGCGCCTCGTCTGAGCTATATCATGAGGATCCACCCAGAGCGCCTGACGAGGAGGAGGAGAGTGGTATTGAGGCCGCTATAGATGATGACGGTGGTACTGATGCCATCAAGGATGCTGATCCCCCAGGCGGTACTGAGGCCATCATTTCACCAGTTCGAGGAGGTGGTACTGAGGCCACCCACGATGCCAAGCAAGAGCGCGGTACTGAGGCCGCGAGTCTTCCAGTTGATCCAGCCGATGGTGGTGCTGAGACCACCCGTGTTCATTTAGAGAGATCTGTTGTTTTTCCTACTTATGATGTATCTCGGAACTCTGTTGTGAATAAAGGAAAAGGTTTGGTTTTTTCTGGTCCCATTGTGGTGCGTGATGTATGTGTGGATCCCACCATCGAGCCATCTAGACCTTTTCCTAGTCCTTCATATGAGAAGGACCCAGTGATCCCCTTCCCTAGAGCCCTTCAGATGGGGAAAGGGAAGAAAAAAGAAAATCCAAAAAAGAGAGATCAGGAAGAGTTCAACCAGCAGATGATAGATCGCTTTCACATACAACTGACTCTTCAGGAGGCTTTGCAGCACATCCCCCTTCTTTAGCGTTCACTGAGAGACAGGACCACAGTCAGGAGGAAGAGGAGGAACCACCACTCAGAGATCCATGTGCTGACGAAAGCCACGTGTTTCGCGATCCAGAACCGTCTGTCGGCCAAGAGGCCAGATTCAGGAGCCCCTTATGTCAGATGTCACATTAGAGAGCAGAGGTTCGACCGTACTCTACTAGATAGAGGGTCGTCGATCAACCTCCTTCCGACAGCCCTTCTCGACCGCTTCGAGTTGGGCACTCTTAGACAGAGCAGGACAGTCCTTCAGTTTGCTGATAGATCTGTCAAGAGGCCGAAGGGGTTGTTGCGAGACGTTGTCGTCACGATTCAGGGCCTGCAATTCCCTGTGGACTTCGTAGTGTTGGACATGGAGATCCCTGAGTCGGTGACCGATACCCCCATCATTCTAGGTCGCCCGTTCTTGGTCACAGCCAAGGCAGTGACCGACCAAGATAGCGGGAAGGTATACTTTCGCGTCGAGGGCGAAAGTGTACAAATAGAGACGGTCGAGGACAGCAGAGCCAGAAAGAGCGCATGCTCAGAGACAACTTCAGACAGAGAGCAGCTGACAGATGCAGAGCTAGGCATCCACCAGGACTGTGACTTTGTGATCACAGACGATGAGACAGTTTGGGCAGATCCAGCAGCAGAGGCCATCCTCTCATTTTCAGACACCGCTGATGCAGAGACGATAACAGAGGAGAGCTTGGAGAGCACATTCCTGGTCCAGGATACTTCTGAGGTAGTGATGAATCCACATTTCATCATCTTTATTCTATCATTTTGGCACCAAAAACCCTAGCAAATGCCTCTAAATAGCCTTTAAACCATCATCTTAGCATCCATGCATGTGCATTCAGATAGTGTCTAAAATACTATAATTAAGGCCAAAATTATAGAATAAATAAAGAAAAGAAAAAAGAATAAAATATTGTAAATATTTTATGACTCAAAACCCCCGAGACCTAGGCATCTTGATGAATAGGTCGACAAGGAATGAAGTAGGGGGAGATAAGGTCAGAAATACAGATAAAATACATATACATTCTATTCATTCTTTATTCATTTTGGGACCGAATTTTGGTTTCACTTTTTAAACACCAAATAAAGAAACTTTGTACAGGAAAGTTGTAGATAATTTTATAAAGAAAAATACAAAATTAATTTCACAGAAAAATAATGTAGAGATAAAAAGTTATGGTCTGAATAAAATTCCATAATGCCAACTTCCCAGACCCGTATCTCACAAACGGAAACTCCAAATGCAGCGTACTCACCTTTAATTGTATATAGAAGAAAATAAGCTAATTAATGGCGGTGGTTTCGCATTTGGCGGAGCTACGGTTTGAAAGTTGAGTTTTGGACCCCTGTTGTATAGCTATACTGATTAAAATATTCAATTTATTCTTTATTAATTATTTATTCATGTTTATATTTTTATAATCTTGTAAATATTACTTATAATAATTATGTGCATTAAAATAGGAATAAAAACCTAAATAAAACATAAAATAAAATACATGTATACACGATACATAGATACAATACTTATAAGTATACCTATACTTTCTATGCCTTGTATTTTATTAAATATACAAACCATATCAGAAAAATAAAATAAAAATATACTTATGTATATAAAAGTATTTTATAAAATAATAAATAAAAATAATAAAATAAAAATACACAAAATAAAATTTTAATACTTAAATACATAGGTATTATACCTATACAGGGTTAAAAAGGTAACTTGTAAAAAAATATAAGTCATAAAAATAAATAAAAATAAGAATAAAATACCTTATAAAATAATAAAGATTTTTTATTTTATAACCTAATTAAAATAACGCCATTTATTATTTTTAAATAATTTTCTAAGCTTTTTCCTCAGGCCTTTTTCTGGTTGGTCCACGTGGACCAACCAGGGGGCAGCAGAAGTTGACCGCAGGTCAACTCTCTGCCCCAGGTCTGAGCTGTGTCAGCAGAGAGTTTTGACCTCGTTTTCATCCTTTTTTCGAGGCAAATCCTTCTACCATTTCGTGAAACAACCTTCACGACTTTTAAAGCCTCTCCATTGAGCTTACACGCCCTTGGCTCATTTCGGGCTGTGGGTCACTGCTGCTCCTGATACACCTCGGTCAAATGAACCCCGTCGTCAACCCCATATAACCCACCTCTGATTTTCGTTTGAATTTTGAACCGCATTACACCGAGTCTTCTTCCACCTGAGGGTCGAGTTGGAAGCCTGTTGGTGACAGCATCGGGTTTCCATCACCCAAGCGGAGGACGAGCGACATCTCAGGCGAGTTCCACACCTCCGGCAGCCGCCGTCGAGGTACCCCCTTCCCTCGCTCAACCTGGGCTCGAGGCTGTGTATCTTCTTTAGTGTTTTCGCAATCATTCCATCCCTGACGTCCCCAGCTTCATTTTCCCCCATTTATCCCGTTCATCCGTTAGTCGATTCGCTCAATCGACATTAGGCCGGAATATCTCCGGCCACCACCGCCGTCTCCGAGCCATCAACTCCCGTCGTTTTCCATCATTTTGCCACCTGGGGGTGCTCGGCATTTTGCCCGAGCCCTACCTAACCTTTTTGCAGGTCGCTGGAGGCAGAAGACCCCATCTGGCGGGTCGATTTTGAAGAACCGTGGTACCTGGGCCCCCCGTGTCGTCTCCAGCCTCGCGGTAGCGTTCCGGTGCTCGCCGCACCTTTTTGGCGCCACCTCCGGGTTGGGGATCATCCCAGGAATGACTCAGGCCAACGTGGGACCTTCGATAGCTCTGGAGAGGGAAGGGAACGCTCGGAGAAGATCCCCCTCGCCGCTGTGCTTCCGTGTTCATCCAACGAGGCTCCCAGCCGTTGATCTGCCCATGTTCTTCCAGTGTCCCTAGGTGTCGTCCGATCGTTCAAGTCCCGCAGCCGTCGATCGTCGCCGAAGATCTAATCCTGACCGACGGATTGCGAAGCGTCATCGTGAGCCCGCGAGCCGCCACGTGGCAAGTGGGAGAAGGAGAACCCCCGGATCGCGCAGCAACTGGGGTATTTTGCGAAAACCACCGCAAGCATTTTTGTATTTTATATTAAAAACTCAAACATCCATTCACAGTTTAATTATTTGTGTAGTTTTTGCAAAAAGACCCTTGTACTTTCCGTTATCACACTTAGGCCCCTCGCCACGTCACCTCACGTGCCTGTGCGCGTGAGGGGACTGGGCTTTTTGCAGAAGGGCCCTCAAGGGTATCGTTATTTTCATTGGGTGCTAAAACTTTCGTATCGCATGTAAACTTTTTGGGAAATTTTCAATTAAGCCCTCGGAGTTTTGGATATTACATTCTAGTCCTCGCCAGGCGCGTGCAAGTCACGCGCCCTGGTGGGAAAATTGCTAAGGTACCCAGGCGGGTTTTGTAATTGTGTTTTAGTGCTATAAATCGAATATTCAGTTCAATATTTTGTGGAAAATTTCATGTGAGCCCCTGGATGTTTACTGAATTGCATAAATACCCCTGCCAGGCTTGTTCATTGAGTGGATGCTTGTTGTATTTATTTAAATCCTCATTTTAAGTCCAAAAATTCCACAAAAATAGGCTTAAGCTCCTGGTAACTTGTATTTGCACGCCATATTTTTGCATTGCATTTTATTTTATTTTCACATTTATTAAAAATCAAAAACATGCTTTTTGTGCACTGTCTAGTTTAGAAAATACCAAAAAAATAGCAAAACACCTCTAAAAATTCCAACAAAATTACCTAGTGTCTATTTTATCCTATTTTAGTGTCAGTCAAAAATCACTAAAAATCTCAAAAGAAAAACCTTAAAATTTTGAAAAGTCTCAAAAACTTCAAAAAAAACTAAAAAGTCAAGGAAAACTCCAAAAATCACAAACTCAGTTTCTGTTTGTTCTTCATTTTATTCTCTTTATTTGAAAAATAGTGTGAAAAATTTTGAGTACTGGTTGCTATTTTTAAATCCCATTTTACTCACAGCCAGCACATATTTCACTGTTTTGCCTTGTTTTGCTATTTAAAAATATCAAAAACACCTTGAAAAATCCCCAAAAAACACAAAAACAGTAGAAAACCACAAAAATACCAAAAAGATTTTATTTCTGAATTTTTGGATATTTTTGCATAGTTTTATAAATATTTTATCTTGTCTTGTATTACATTGTTTATAAATTCCAATATTGAAAAGAAAAAAAATATAAAATATAAAATATAAAAATCAGAAAATTAAAAATCAAAATACAAAAATTAAAAATTAAAAAAATATTAAAAAGTAAAACCCCACAAAAACATCTTTGCTTGCTTGCTTAGTGTAGACACTTCACATACACACACTTGTGCACACTCTTGTGAATTGCCCTGTTTGCTCCCTGTGTTCGAACTCTCTACATACTTGCACCTATACATCTTTTATGTAGAGTTAAAAATAAATTTTAAATCCACATTAGTTCTAAATTATTGATCTTTAGTGTGGGTTAATTGTTGACTTTAGTCCAGATTTAGTGTGGTCAATACACCGACTGAGTTCACGCTTTGTGTTGAACTTAAGACCGCCTAATCTTTGGCTAAATCAGGTAGCAAAGCCGGTTATCGACCGCGACACTGATTCTTGTGATGATGGTGGTGCTGATGCCACCTTAGATGACACAAATCCCTCGGAGTCAGAGTCTGATTGGGCAGACTGTGAGGATTACATGCCAGACCTGATTTCCACTGAGCCTACAGATAGAGAGGAGGTAGATGCCGAGCAGAGCAGAGACAGTCCAGCATGGCAACCTTCTACAGTTTCTGAGATTGACAGAGAGTTTCAGTTCTCCCATTCAGATTTGGCAGCGTTCACGCAGACTTTTCAGAGGCCAGATCCGCCAGCACCCAGTTGTCCAGAGCTGAAGCCGCTTCCTACTTCGCTGAATTATCAATTCCTTGCGGGTGAGCATGAGATGTACCCAGTCATTATCTCCGCCGATTTGACTGGAGAGCAAGAATCCCGTCTGATGGGGGTTCTTGAAAAGAACCGCAAGGTGATTGGATGGAGCATAGCAGATCTCCAGGGGATTAGTCCGGCCCTATGCTCCCACCATATCTATCTCAAGGATGAGGCAAAGCCGTCGCGTGAGTTCCAACGGCGGCTGAACCCAAATCTGAGGGAGGTTGTCATGAAGGAAATTTCGAAGTGGTGGAGCGTCAATTTTATCTATCCCATCTCCGACTCCAAGTGGGTCAGCCCTTTGCATGCGGTGCCCAAGAAGACGAGCATCACTACAGTAGTCAGCGAGTCTGGAGAGGAGATTGCTACACGGGAACCCACTTCTTGGCGGGTCTGTGTTGACTACAGGAGACTCAACCGGGCCACCAAGAAGGATCATTTCCCCCTGCCCTTTATTGATCAGATCATTGAGAGACTGGCAGGGAAGAGCCACTATTGTTTTCTGGATGGGTATCCGGGCTACAACCAGGTGGCCATCGCTCCCGAGGACCAGGACAAGACTACCTTTACCTGTCCCTTCGGCACATACGCCTTCCAACGCATGCCATTTGGGCTATGCAATGCCCCTGCGACTTTTCAGAGATGCATGTTGTCGATCTTTTCAGACATGGTAGGGGAGTGCTTGGAGGTCTTCATGGATACGGCGACGGATTCGACTCTATCTTGACTGCCTAGACCGGGTACTTCAGCGATGTATTGAGGTTCGCTTGGTTCTATCTTAGGAGAAGAGTCACTTCATGGTGATTCAAGGGACGGTGCTTGGCCATATCATCTCCAACAGGGGCATGGAGGTTGATCCGGCCAAGGTAGATGTCATTAGAAAACTCGCACCTCCGTCCAATCTGAGGCAGTTACGGTCATTCTTGGGGCACCTCGGTTTCTACCGACGATTCATTCATGATTTCAGCAGGATTGCCCGACCGTTGACTGACCTACTGACGAAAGACACCGAGTTCCTTGTCGATGATAAGTGTCTTTCATTGTTTGAGACTCTCAAGTAGAGTGTTGTTGAGGCTCCTGTTCTCCAGCCACCTGATTGGTCTCTCCCATTCGAGATCATGACAGATGCCTCCGATTTTACCGTGGGGGCCGTGCTGGGACAGAGGAGGGATGGAGTCCCGTTTGCTATCCACTACGCTAGCCGTACATTGGATTCCGTGCAGCGGAATTATACAGTCACAGAGAAGGAGATGCTAGCTGTAGTATTCGCCCTAGATAAGTTCAGATCGTACATTATTGGATCTAGAGTGACCTTGTATACTGATCATACCGCCATCCGATACCTCATGGCAAAGAAGGATGCCAAGGCCAGACTGACTAGATGGATCCTTCTACTTCAGGAGTTTGACATAGAGATTAAGGATAAGCCTGGAGTCAAGAATGTGGTGGCGGATCATCTCTCCCGATTAGAGCATCTTGAGGATTCTGACTTGATTGACCCCATATGCGAGACCTTCCCAGATGAGGCGATCCTTGCTATCGCCTCTCTCCCATGGTATGCCGATATTGTGAACTTTCTTGTTGCTAAGAAAGTACCACAAGATTGGCCCAGGCAGAGGCTTGAGACCTTCCTTGCGAAGGCCAAGTCCTACCATTGGGAGGATCCCATCCTTTATCATGAAGGAGGGGATAGGTCTGGCGTAGGTGCATTCCTCAGGAGGAGCACCATAGCGTCCTCAATTACTGCCACAAGCTTGAGATGGGAGGACATCACTCTGGGAGGAGAACGGCACATGAAGTGCTCCAATCCGGCCTATAGTGGCCTACTCTCTTCAAGGACTCTGATGAGTTCGTGAAGAGGTGTACTGACTGTCAGAGGATGGGCACTTGTGGACAGCGTGACATGATGCCGATGCAGCCCATTCACTTCTGTGAGGTTTTTGACGCATGGGGCATCGATTTCATGGGTCCATTCCCTAAGAGTCAGGGATTTGAGTACATTCTGTTGGCCGTAGACTATGTTAGTCATTGGGTTGAGGCTATCCCTGCCCGAACCGCTGATGCCAGGACAGTTTGCAGATTTTTAAGGAAGCACATCATTACGCGGTTCGGGGTACCTCGAGTATTGATTTCAGATGGGGGGTCTCATTTCATTAACGACCAGGTGAAGGCCCTTGCTAGCGAGTTCGGTATAGACCATCGAGTTGCCACTCCATACCATCCACAGACGAATGGTCTAGCCGAGGTGTCGAACAGGGAGATCAAGACTATTTTGCAGAAGGTCGTCCGCCCTGACCGAAAGTATTGGTCATAGCTTTTGGACTCGGTCTTGTGGGCATATAGGACGTCTTTCAAGACACCATTAGGCACATCTCCCTTTCGCCTCGTATATGGCAAGCCGTGCCGTTTACCTGTTGAGTTGAGGCACATGTCACTCTGGGCAGTCACAGATATTATTTTGGATCCAGATAGTGTAGGAGACCAGAGGAGGGCAGAGTTAGCAACCTTGGAGGAGCTTAGAGATACCGCCTTCTCAAACAGCCTACAATACAAGGAGAGAGTGAAGGAGTGGCATGATTCTCACATCAGCCACAAGCATTTTGAGCCTGGACAGAGAGTATGGATGTTTGATGCGAGGCTTCGTTTATTTCCAGGGAAGTTGCAGAGCAAATGGAAGGGACCTTATCTTGTGAGAAAGGTACACGACAACGGGAGCATTGATATATCTGAGTTGTCTTCTGAGAGTACCTTTCGAGTGAACGGCCAGCGACTCAAGCCATTTCTAGATCATGAGCCGTGGGTCGTTGATGTTGCCCCTATTCATTTTGCGTGAGATGTGAGTCAAGATCTATTGCATCTCACGCCTGATTATCACTGTTCTTCTGACCTGTATAGATCCAGTTGTCCGTATCACTCTATTCTTTAGTCCCACATCCCTTTTCTCAGCTTATGATTTTGCTATACTTAGGGTGTACTTTACCCTAAGTATAGGGGGGATGTAGGACCTTCGGGTATTCTTTTCATTCTTTCTACCCCTTTTTTGCTGCCTATACTTAGGGATATTTCACCCTAAGTATGGGGGGGGTAGATTCTATGCATCCTTTACTCGGATTTCCCTTCATGTACAGCTTGCTATACTTAGGATTACTTGATCCTAAGTATAGGGGGAACCACCGAGTTCTCCTTATTCTATCCATTCGTCTTTGTATATAGCCTTCCTTTTCACTTCCCTATACTAAGCACGAGTTATGTCTTCTTCATCGCTCTTGACTCTGAGGACATCGTTCGAGCTAAGTATAGGGGGGTGGCTAAAAACCATAAAAACCACAAAAATTAAAAAGTTTTTACTGTAAATAATCATTCTTTTATTGCACATACACAGCTAGTGTACAAATTATTTTTGTAAAAATGTTTTCAAAATCTTTTGGTGTAAAGTTTGTGTGAATATTTTCTTATCAAAATTATGTATATAGTACAACATTTTTCCAAAATGTTTTGAAAATCAAAAGTTTGCAAAAATCTTGTGTAAATGTGTGTAAATACTTTTGCAAAACTTGCATTTCATGCATTCATCCATTCATGATTTCAAAACATTTTTCAAAAATTTTGCATGTTTGTAAAAATTGTGTAAAAAGAAGCATCTTTGTATATATGTATATAGTTTTTCTGGATGATAGTTGACATTTAAACTAGCCTGGAATTAAATTGGGAAATGGAGCTTGATTAAGATCTTAATCCACCTAATTCTAAGAGGAACCTTATAGGACTTAGGGTTAAGGCTTTTCAGGTCCATTGGGACTTAATTCTTTGAGTCCACTAGGCTATGAGCATATGTCATCTTGATGAGCCTAAGTAGAGCACTTAACAAACACACGCATGACTCTTAGAGACAATGGCTTGACTTGCACCAGCACCTTACACATATCTCTCCACGGATGAGGTGGTGAGGAGGCAGTTTCCTTTGGCTTGGGGTAGCATATGAGGGTAGTACTTCTAGGCGGAACCTCTCTTCTTCTTCTAGTGAAAGAAGTGCGTCTCAACTTGGTCTAGTGGTGATGAAGGATAAAGACAGAAGCCGTGGGTTGCAATAAAGCTTCAAAAGAGGGATAGTCTACTGGCTCAAGAGGAAAAACTCCTTGTATGTATGCTGCACAATGTAGATATGTTGTACAGTTGCACATGAAAAAAATGTGCAAAAAGAAAAGAACTCCAAAAAAGTGGTGGGTCGGATTGAAAATTTAATAACCCCACCGGAGTGTATATAGTCAAATAAAGCAAAAGCTTATGGTATCCATGTTACATCTCATGAAGCTTGCAGCGGGAGACTTAGCTACATTGGTTGGGCTCCCAGGGATACATGGCTACACTGGCCATGTTCCATTCTTCATCTTCTTCCCCCTCTTCTTGAGCTGGTTGCACTTGAACTTAGAAGGGAATACCCTGCTTCTCGAGGAAAGAGTTGCTAGACCGAGGCATTAGAGTTACCAGGTTGGGGGAGGTTGTTTCTTTGTTACTTCTGAGGTGGGGAGCTACATATCACTTACACTGCATGGAAAGATTCATGGTCATTAGAGTTTGTGTATGTAGACTTGTTCTGATCTGGTTTATTGAGGAGTCTTGTCCATAGATTGGTGGAACTTAGAGGCTATTGAGTTTTAAGCTTAAGTCCAAATAAGGTTCCGACTCATTAATAATCCAAAGATCTGATCGAGCTCCATAATTCAATTTAATGAAGGCGAGTTTAATAATCAGCCTTGATCCATGTGCATTCTCCTCTTTTTCTTTTTCTTTCTTTCTTTTTCACTTCTTTTTTCAAATAAGTGTTTGCTAAGGGACTAGCAAAGTTAAGTATAGGGGGTGATGAATACCCATTCATCACTCTTTTTTCTTATATTTTAGCTACAAAAACCTTTGCAAATGCATGTATATGTCTGTAAATACAAATAATTACCAAAAGCATGCATTGTGTAAAAAGTTATAATTAGCATGTTTTTGTGCAAAAATAAAAGAATAAAGAATAAAAAGAAGAAGAGGGAAATATTTAGAATAAATATTGAGCAACCTAATCCCAAGGGAGGGCTCAGCATGAGCCTGACCGCATAAAAGCCAAAGTAGAGAGAGATAGGGGCTCATGTGTGTAAATATCCCTGTAAATACAATAAATATATGTTTTCCTCTAAAAATAAAATAAAGTGAATTGTACATATTTGTAAATATTTGTAAATACAAAATCAAGGTAAAAATAGAAAAATCAAAAAGAAAACAAAAATACCTTCACTTGTACATATTCACCATGTATATACACCCACTCTTATATTTATTTAGCCTTATAAATAAATAAATCAAAATCCCTAAAAATTTGTATATATTCTATCTTTTATGTTGTGAATAAATAAAATTAAAACAAAAATCAAAATAAAAAGAACAAAATTAAAAATCAAAAAGAACCTTGTACATATACCATGTAGATAAATGCATATAGCTATTTATTTTACCCTTGTACATAAAGAATAAAAATAAAATAAAAATATCTTTTTATTCCTAATTTTATACTATAAATAAATAAAATATAAAAATGGGAATAAAAATGTATAAAAATAACTAATTAAAAATCAAAAATCAAAACCTATATTGTATATGTACCTATATATAGCTCTACTATGTAAATACCTTATTTTTATTTTGAAAAAATTAATTAAAAATAACCATAAAATAGAAAAAATTAAAACAAATATTTTTCATGTTTTAAGTTTTTAATAATTCGGGCATTTGCTATTTTTAAATTAATTTCCAAATCATTTCCAGGTGGCTGATTCTCATCGGTCCACGGGGATGTTGACCCCCCCGGTCAACTCCCCCCTGTGGACCACTTCTCACGGGTCTGTGACGCCCGACCCGATTTCTCACCATTTTAGCGTCACGACCCGATCACCTCACACCCAAACCCAGGGTCCTATTCGTTCGTGCTAGATCCGACATCCTCGCCGGGATGCCCGCCTCGGGGTCCACGCTCTGAGCTGCCCTACCCGATCGACTTTAGCCGGACCCCTAGCTGTATAAATGCCGAGCTCCGCCTCCATTATCCGGATCTTTGGCTTATTCGCCTTCCACCCAATGACCTCCAGTGCCTTCGCGAGAGTGACAGCTCGCTCCGGGCGTTGTTGCAGCGAGGAGGAGACGTCTCGGCCACTGATCCGGCGTCTTAGCGCCGCCGTGCTCCGCCTGAAGGTAGAGCTCGAGCCTCGGGCCTCGACGACCCGCGAGGCGACGACCCAGAGCTCCCAGAGCTCACGCCCAGTCGACTCATCCGCCCAGGTAGCCTTAGTTCTCTTCCCTTTTCTTTGATTTTGCATTTCGCCCAATTCGCCCCTTTTCTGTTCTGCTTCGATTCCGTCCATCCTAGTCGCCTATCCGATCATCGGAGCATCCCATCACGACCGCCTTCCCCTCGCGCATCTTTTCCGCCCATCCATTCAACCCAGCTCGCACATAAGCTGGGGTTTCGAGCTCCTCCGCCGTCGCATCGCCGGAGCTCGACCGCCCCGCCGCACCGACCACCTTCACCCCCGGGTCGAGGCACTTTGCCCTCGACCCGCGAGTCTGCTGATGTGCTTTGCAGGTCCATTCGAGGCCATCTGAGGGTCTCGACCATTTGAAGCAGCTGCTCTTTCTCCGCCGACCTCGCCTGAGCTCCCCAGAGCTTCGTCGAGCCATCGGAGGATACCAGTAGATGCGGAAGGCCTCCAGCGCCTGCACGAGCCCGGCGAAGTTCGCCGGAGCCCAGTTCGTCGAGGACCCTCTCCCGCCGTTCGATCCTCTCCCAGCTCCAGTTTGCATCTCCGCCGTCCATCTGAGGAGCCGACACCACCGTTCGATCCTTGGAGGAGAGATCGTGACCGTCGACTCGCCGAGGGTTAGCCACATCACCAGCAGCCGTCAGATCTCCACGTGACTCGCATCCGACAGTTGACTTAATAAAGGGTAATTTACCCTTAGGCCCTTCTCTTTTTAGTAGCTTATTTTTAGTCCTGTAAATAGTTTTAAACTTTTACTTGCGTTGGGAACATTGCATAGTGGACCCTGTCTTATCTGGTATTTACGTGTATGCCCTTGCCCGTAGTAGATCACGTGCATCGACATGTGCTTTGTTGTGTTATTTACATGTATGACCTCCATGTTCTAGGATGTTAATGAATGAATGAAAGTTTTTAGTTAATTGCATATATACCCCTGTGCGTGGTTTTTTTTGAACATGTGTTGAAATTCGTGGGTATTTTACACTGAGGTCCCTGGACTATTAATACCTATTATTAGATAGTCCAAGAACCTCAGTTTCTTTGCTATTAGGTCCCTGAGTGCCCAAGTCACGTGTCTTGCACGTGTTTTCTTGGAAAAATGGCACCGGACCCCCTAGAACTTCTTCTATTTGCGTACAGGTCCCTGTGCACTGTACCTTGGTTTTGAATTTTAATAAAATATCAAACTAACTCCAAATTTGATGAAAATTGGATACGTGGCTCCTGCCATAGTGTAAAATTTTCTCCAATTTTTGGAGACATTTTTGATTTCATTTAATATTTTTAAAAAATAAAAAACAAGCTTTTTCTTTACTGTCTGACTTAAAAATTCACAAAAAATATTAAAATACCTCTAAAAATTACAAAAAAATTAGACAGTAGTTGTTTTACCTTGTTTGATTTTCTGACCAATTTTAGTCATTTTTGGTATATAAAACCCATAAAAATTGAAAAACCCTTAAAACCTTATAAAAATTCTATAAAAATCTTTAAAATCCCAAAAATAATAATTTCTTCTCTGTAATTTTGCTTGCTGTTTGTATTTTCCATAAAAATTACCTTCAGGCTTTTTAGGTACTTTTAGATATTTTATCTAAGTCCCCCAAGCTTGGCTGGACATTGTTGTTATCTTTTTGCATTGTTTTATTTTTAGAAAATTCAATAAAAATCAGAAAATTATCAAAAATTACCCAAAAACAGTAAAAGAATTTAAAAAACATAAAAATATTTTTATTTGAATTTTTGAGTGACTTTTGAGTGCCTTAATAATTGCATGAAGTTGGTTGCTTTATTGCCTTCTTTATTTTCTTTATTAATTAAAAATCCAAAAAAATATAAAAAGACTAAAAATCCACCAAAAATACCTTTGTTTTATTTTATTCCCTTTTTTTAGACTACTTCGTTGGCCGCAAGGCCATCATGTGCTCCTTGAGTCCGACTCTGGTCGCTATACCGGGCTAATCTAATAGTCAGGACCGCTATCGTATTTCTTTGATTTTTATCTAAATTTGGTGGTCTGCACTTAATTTTCTTGATTGACCGTTTGATCTCTTGAGCGACTGAGGTCGCAACGACCTTTGTTATTTCTTCATCCTTAGTTGCTCGGGATTTTTCGCTCATCAGTTACCTACTTCATGAAGTAGGCTCCCTTTCCTATATATGTGTGTGAAACTTCATACATAACAGCCGTTTTAATATCGGAATGCAGAAGAAATCTATAAGCACAAGTAAGTACAAACTTATTCTCAAAGGTAATAATATTGCCAAATTGGTTAGATAAATGTCTATAGCAAACTTGGCCATTAGATTACATACAAGAAAATGGAATCCGACATGTAATTTTTTGCATATCCAATCCAAGTTATTATGTGCTGATCTTTTTTATTAGTAATTAAACTTTATAAGTTATATCTACGAGTATTCAAAATATCACAGCTTGATCCGTGCATTTTGATTCGAAACTCATGGATACCCATTTGAAAATGCCGGGTCAGATACTCGCTATGATGTGACCTACGTCTCTTCCAATAAATCCATGTGATGAGCGGTACTGGTTGGGTACCTAATTGGAAGATTTCACTACCTCCATTAATCTAAACAACATGCAAATTAAAGGTTAAATATCGATACTAATATAACGTTGCATCGATTTTATAATAGGAGCATAGTTACAATTGACATGCCTTGGAATTTCAGCAAAATTTGTCAAAATTTTGGCTTGGCCAAGTTGGCAAAATCGAACTCAACACGAAAAATCGACATGTGCTTTGGTATTTTTCACTATTTTCGATTGAAATGGGCGAATATCATCAAAATATGGGCAACTTGTCACCGAAATTTCAGTTCCCCCAAGTCACCAATATACTAGTGAAATCAACATTTAACATCATAGTTATGAATGTATATATCGATGAATATGTCAAAAATACCGTACTATGTATTAAAACGACATGAATACGAAATTAATTAGATCTAATATGAATATTAGTAAAATATAAATTGATTATCTAATTTAAGTGTAATGAGTGGCTTAAAATAAAAACATATGTATCCGTATCCATATCCATTTTAAAAGGGATATCGATACAGATGCAAAATTATGAATAAATAGATACGATAATTAATTAAGATTAGGGTATGCGCGCCCTTACAAATCATTAATAATGTTTCAATTGAATTCTCATGCAATAAAATAGTAATTAGATTTGTATAAAATTATGTGACATTACCGTATTAACCAACCAAACTCATAGCTCAACGAACAAATCCGTGAAGGAGAGATGGCGAAAGCAGCATGTCATGAATGTTAAGATTGATAAAACGAAACTTATGCAATTATAATTACCAATTTGCACTTTTATTGATAATTTATACAATGTATAACTAAATCTCTGCAAAATATATGTAATATTTCCAATTTTAGTCGTTACCCAATGGAATTATAATAGAATTAGACACACATTTGGAATGGGTGTTGCGTAATGTCAAATTAATCTCCCATTAATTAGCAAAGGTACATATTTTAATTCATGCATATTTTTATTTTTATATCTATACGTATCTCCATTACATCAACATTTTATCAAAATTATTGAATGCTACATATATCTCAACTTAACAGTATTTTTTCCTATAGATGTAAATAGATGGATAATCGGTATAATCTATAGAATCATTTTTTTGGAAGAGATATTCTCGCTCCCCATATTCCCACATATTCATGCATAGATATGTACACACATATACACATATTAAATTCGAAGGTTTGATCATGTGAGAATAAAAAATTGTACGAGTATAAGAACAATAGGTTTGGACCGCTAGATTATGCTTATCACACAATAGTTGATTGGATGAGGAGAGAGATGAGCAGAATCTCATGGTTCAGACTCAATGCTCTCATGCTCTTATAGTTTTTAGCTATCACATAATCAACCCTCGTTAAATTTAACCAAATCTTTAAGGGATTTTTACCCAGCAGATCCTATAAACTTTGTTAATTACCTCCACGACCTTTGAAATAACTTAATCCCCCCCTCGACCCTGTAAACTTGCCAACTCTTACCCCATGAACCCTGCGATTAATCTGTTTGAAGCTCATGGGGTTTCTTGGGGTAATTTACATGGTCGATGGGGTAATTATGATTTGAAAAAGGTCGTAGAGATAATTTAAAAAGTTTATAGGATCGGCCAAGTAAAAATCCCAATCTTTAATTATGAACCTACCTCATCTAGATTCAGTTTTTTTAATATAAACCAATATAAACTTGTGTTAAAGGTCCATTCATTTATTTCAAAATTTTAACTGAATTTTGACTAATCCAATCTTAACCGTCTATAATTGAGAAGAGGATCTCTTTAATTTTTTTTTATGATTTAAATTCCAAAATCCAACTTTATAGATTGGATCTTAGATTAATGTTTTACATATCTCCACATTTCGCTTAATTTTGAAAGTATTTACTATTTTATCTTAATGGTCAAACATTCGGTCAAGATCTAAGCAACTTAAATTCTATTTCAAAAAGATTCGAATTTTCAACCATTAAGATAAAATAGCAAATAATCTCGGAATTAAGCAAAATTTGAAAAATATGTAAAGCATTAATCTAAGATTCAATTTATAAAGTTGGATTTTAAAATTTAAATAAATAATTAAAGAGAATTACAATACATCTACCTCTGCTGCAATCCCCTCTAAGAAGAGGATCTCCCCCTATAATTGTTGGGCTTTGTTGATTTTATATATACCCTTTATTTATTTACTTATCCGCTGGGCAGCTTCTTAGCCTTAAACCTCCAACCCCTCCTTCACCCGAAGCAAAACAGTACTCCCATGGCGGCAGCGGCAACATGCGTCGCCCACCCACGGCCGAATGCTTCGCGGAACACCGGCCATTTCCACATCCCAAGAGCCTCCAATTCCAATCTCTCCTTCCCAATCCCCAATTCCAAACCCAAACCCCTCCAATCCGCTCCCCTCGCCACCGCCGAGGCAGAAGCGGAAGTTGCGACCTCCCGTGTGATGCTCTCCCTCGGTCATAGATTTTATTGTCATCATATCACGGATTGGTAGCTGTCTAACTTTGATCTTTGTTTTCTATTGTGGAATGATGCAGAATCTCCGAAGAGCAAGTCGCGAAGAAATGCGCCGAACCCGCGCACGCAATCTCGAGGTAAAGCCCACGCAAATGACTGTAGCTATCTGTTGTGGATATCTGTAATTTTTTTATTTTGAATTTTTGTGAGCAGGGAAACAGGCGGAGGCCTATTTGGGGTACGAGAAATGGTCGCTGCTGCCGTCGGCCATGCCGAAACCGAGCAAGCCGAGATCGGCGTACAAGGCGGCGTCTCTGGCATACCTCGGGGATTGTGTTTACGAGGTGAAACATTTGATCTTTTTTTACTAATGAATGCTTATTTTTTGTGCTTCCATACTTTCCTTGCATTTTTAAGGTTTTCACATTATTTTTGCTTTCCCGGGTTGGTTTGGTCTGGCACGTCCCAGCCCAGGAATCCAACTACGCCCTCGACTCTAACCCGAACTTGATTTATAGTTGAATTGGTTTGGTCCAAAAATTTGTTACATTACATAAATAGACCGGGCTTGGGTCAAACTTAATGCAAACCGATGAGCCTAATGGCCCGCTCGAAAGGAAGGTTCAATCATATGATCCATACAGCAACTCGAAGGGGCTGATGCTCTGTCGATGCTTAATTTTGATGATTGTAATAGGGATAAACTTAGATAAATTATGAAAGACTCAAAGGTTCTCTTATATAGGAGAAAAATCCATTGGATAAAATAGAAAAAGGAAAGGATAAATAGAGGATTACAAAAGATAAAGCAAAAATCAAAACTTGGAATTATCTAAATATAGGAATTATCTCAACACTCCCCCTCAAGCTGGAGTGTAGATATCAATAAGACTCAGCTTGGAACAACATTTCTGATAAGGTCCTCTTGCTAGAGCCTTTGTAAGTATATCTGCTGTCTGTTCTCCAGAGCTGACATGTGTAGTAGTGATAAAACCCTTCTGTATCATGTCACGAGTGTAGCGACAATCCACCTCTATGTGCTTCGTCCTTTCATGAAAGGCTGGGTTATTTGCAATGAAGAGAGCAGCTTGATTATCATACTGGAGATGCATGGGAAGATGTACTTTTATAGTTAGATAAGTCTGTACTAGCCTGTGCCATAGCCCTGTATTCTGATTCAGAACTTTAGCAACCACCGTCTGCTTATTACTTTTCCATGAAACAAGAGAATTTCCTATGAACACAACAAATCCAGATGTATACTTTCTATCTTTTGGACACCCAACATAATCTGCATCTGCGCATGCTGTCTCTGACAGAGATGTGCCTCTGCTGAAAAGAAGTCCAGTACCAGGTGAAGTCTTCAAGTATCTTAGAATCATATGGACTGCATCCATATGTGCCTGTCTGGGCTGCTCCATAAATTGACTCACTTTGCTTACTGCAAATGCTATGTCGGGCCTGGTAATAGTTACATATAATAGCTTGCCAACCAGCTCTCTGTATCTTCTCTTGTCGACTTCCTTAGTATCATCATCATATAACTTCATACTTGGGTCAAGCGGAGTAGTGGCAGGTCTGCAACATGGCCTCAAATTTCAGCGAAATTCGGTCGAATTTCTGTCGACTATCGATATCCAGTCGAAATCGAAATTCGACCGAAATGACTGAAATGACCGAAATATGGGGGTCCTAGTACAAAAAATGACCGAAATGACCGAAATTTCGGTCGAAATTCCATCGAAATTCTATTTTGGTCGGTACCAAAATAGTGACCGAAACCGACATTTAAGGCCTTGGTCTGCAATTGCCATGCCTGTCTCTGAGAGAAGATCTATAACATATTTTCTTTGGGTCATTACAAGACCCCGTTGATTCCTGGCAAATTTTATTCCAAGAAAATAACGTAAATGTCTAAGGTCCTTGGTTACAAACTGCTGACATAGGAAGTCCTTGGCATCCTGAATACCCTGCTCGTCATCCCCTGTAATAATAATGTCATCAACATAAATAAGAATGACTGTAATACCTCTCTGGGTCTTCTGTATAAACAAGGAGTGATCTGCAGTTGATCTCACAAACCCCCGCTGCTCTATTAAGTCCGAGAGCTTCTGGAACCATGCTCTTGGACTCTGCTTGAGGCCATAAATAGCCTTATGTAACCTGCAAACCTTACGACACTCCCCCTCAGCAGTGAACCCAGGTGGCTGCTGCATGTAGACCTCCTCCTGTAAGTCACCATAGAGAAATGCATTTTTCACATCAAGCTGATAAAGCGGCCAATCTCATGTTACAGCAATAGCAAGGAGAATACTGAGAGTAGAATGCCTAGCAACAGGGGAGAAAGTATCATGATAGTCTACCCCATATGTCCGGGTAAACCCTCGTGCCACAAGTCTCGCCTTATAGCGATCCACACTCCCATCCGCACGGTGTTTCACAGTAAACACCCATTTGCATCCCACAACTGATGCATCAATAGGAGCAGAAACAAGATCCACGTACCACGTGACTGTAGCGCAACCATCTCCTCCTTCATGGCTAACCTCCATTGACTATCTTTGAGAGCCTCCTGATACGTTTGCGGTATCTGCACGGCTGATAGTGCTAGCGTAAATCTTCTGAAATCCTCTGATAGCCTATTCAAAGAAAACTGGGCTGCGAGAGGGTAAGTAGCACATGCTTGTTTCTGCTTTCGCAGAGCAATTGGTACATCTAGATCATCAGCCAAGTCATGGGCCTGTATATTTCTTCTTTCTTGAGAGGATATCTGCTCCTCCTGTTGTACAGTTAATTCAGTAGTGCCATCAGTAATAATATGTTCATTACATACTTGAGGCGTGCTGGATGATGGGCAAGGCTCGTGAGCAGGAGAACATAGCGAGATTTGCGAGGAACATTACGAGGCAAAAACTGAACCAGTGGAAGTGGAGGAGGAGGTGGTGGAGGTGGTGGTGGAGGAGGAGTAGGTGAAGGTGAAGAATCAACAGTAGGAGGTGGTGGCATGTAAATCTCATTATCAGAGTTAGATGGATTAAGTTTGTCACCTGTAGGAGAAAAATACATGACCGACTCAAAAAAAGTAACGCCAGCACTAACAAAATATTTCTGGCTTAGTAGATTAAAGCAACGATACCGTTTTTGGGTACGAGAATAGCCGACAAATACACACTTGATAGCTCTAGGAGAGAGCTTGTCATGGAGAGACATCATGAACAAAGGCAACATATCCAAATACACGAGGTGTAAGAGAGAAGAGATCCTTCTCGGGAAACGCAATCGAGTAAGGGACCTTCTCTCCTAACACGGACGAGGGCATGCGGTTTACCAGATAATAAGCAGTAAGGACAGCATCACCCCAGTAAGAATGAGGAGCACCTCTGTATCAACAATGTTCTGGTCACATCAAGTAAGTGACGGTGTTTGTGCTCGGCAACATCGTTCTGTTGGGAAGTGTAGACACATGAGGTCTGGTGAACAATGCCGTGGAATTTAAGGAACTCAGAAAGATGTAAGGTGCAAAATTCCAAGGCATTGTCAGAACGAATATACTTGATATTGGCAAAAAAAATATTCTTTATTTTTTTAATAAAATACTTAATAGTGGATCCAGCCTCAGACTTATTTTTCAATAAAAAGACCCAGGAAAGTCTAGAAAAATCTCGACCGTTACAAGATAAAAACGGTGTCCTTGAAGATCAGGAACACGACTAGGACCCCAAATGTCTAAATGAAGAAGCTCAAATAGCTGAGAGCTGCTCCGACTCTGACGGAATGGAAACGATGAACGGTGATGCTTCCGAAGTTGACATGCTTCACAATGAAAGGAGGATCTCGTAGAAATCTGAGGGAGAACATGACATAACTTTTGCAAAGGAAGATGTCCAAACCTAAGGTGCCACAAATAAGGAGAGACCGGTTCAATATGTATAATAAAAATACTAGCACGAGGAGGTTGGACCAGTCTGTAAAGTCCCCGCTGCTCATGGCCACTTTTTTTTTTGAAACCAAAGTACTTCGGGGGATACACGCCATGGTGTTCGCCCCAAATATTATTTAAAAACGACGGAGAAGACAAGGAGGAAGGAAAGTTATACAAACACCAAGGATCGAGTGGATCCCGCCTGAGGGCCCAAAAAAATAGTAAAAACACATGCCAAATGCATTACAGGAGCATCCAGTCATTCATAAGCAGAGAAACGTGTGCTAAGACATTCTCCTTGTAAAACCTTTGACCCCTGAAAATCTTCGCGTTCCTAGCAAGCCACAGCGCCCAAATGCACGTGAGTATGTCCTGAAACACAAGAGATGAAGAGTCAAAGATATCACGACAATGCAGATCCTTAGTGATCTGACTAATAGAAAGTAAATTCATCTGAAAGACAGGAGCATATAAAACATTCTTCAGATGCATGGATGGTGTCAACTGCACCTCCCCCTGTCCTGTAATGGATAAGTGGTTGCCATTAGCAATGACGACCCATCTGCCAGGTGGTATTGCTCTGTAGGACTTTAGTTGCGTTTTATCTCCACATAAGTGGTGAGACGCACCAGAGTCCACAATCCATTCTGTCATGTCTGCATTCGTACTACCAGTAAAGGCATAGGTGATACCTGAGGAGCTCGAAGAGGCTCTGGCTGCTGTAGCAGTATCTGTGATGGTGTCAGTACTAGGAGTCATGATCTCTCTGATACGAGAGACAATATCATCTAGGCGAGGATCGGCCTGGAGAGACACAATCTGCTCTGCTGCTCGACCAAAAACAGGATATCCATGCTTCTGATAGCATGTATCCTCTGCATGTCCAGGCTTGCGGCAATAGGTGCAGGGACCACATTAACGTCTACCGCCTCTTCCTTGAGGTGTGCGTCCTCTGAACTGGATTGCCCCACCTCGACCACGAGAGGCTGCCATCGCTGAGGAGTGCGAAGACGTAGTTGTCGAAGGGATGTTGAGTCGGCTGAGACGACTATAGGCCTCCTCTATAGGAGGAATGGTTGCTCCAGTAAGAAGATGGGTACGTGCAGCCTCATATTCTGCATCAAGTCCAGCCATGAAAACTCCAACCATCGTGGAGTTTTTATATGTCTTCTGCTGTTCAACAGACGTCGTAATAGGCATGTAGATATGAATTTTTTCAAACATGCCACGCAACAAAGAGTAGTAGACATGCAGGGGGCGACCATTCTGCTTGGTGTTGTAGATATCAAACTGTAGTTGAAGGATCTTGGCCTCATTCTTCGCCTGTGCATAAGTGGATGCCAAAGTATCCCGCATTGCCTTGGCAGTAGGTTGAGTTAGAATATCATTAGCAATCTCTGTAGAAAGAGTCCCACAAAGCCAAACACGCGCATACGCGTCATCTTGCTTCCAAGAAGCATTTGCTCCGATCTTCTCCGCTGGTTCTGGATCTGTCAGGATGTGCCTTGTTGTTGCACTGCATGAAGGTGAGAAATTGCATGGACCACAATTCATAGTTGGTCCCATCCATCTTAACAATGAGAGCCGGACCTTTGAAGGCTCCTGACGAGAATATGTCACCCTTGCTGTCTGACGTGATGTGAAATAGCCAAATAACGGAGTTCGATCGGAGAGTAGACCGATATAATGGAGTCTACAGAATCATATGAAGGATTGGTTGTACGTGTAGACTCATACAACCATCCTTTAATCCTTGTTGTTTGTTAGGGTGACTTTGGATGCAGAATTTAAAGATCTTTTTCAGGGACTGCTGCTGTCGAACCTCGCCTTACAGCCCAAACGTCCAGTATTCCTTAACATGGAACCACCGAAATAATGGAATTGCAAAAATGATGCAGCATAAACCTGAAGAACAGGAAAAATGTCCGAGACAAATGGAATAAGTCCCTTCGGTGTGACAACAGTATTCCTTGATAATGGAGGACACTAAGCCCTCAAAGCAGGAGGACACGTCACGTCAGTTCCTCTCTAGATAGAGACTAGATGGTGGTCCGTGAGTGCACACAGGGCGCGGATGCACAGGGCGCACAAGGGCATGTCGATGGCGAACCGGGGCGCGCGGAGGGCGCGGATGCGCAGGGCACAGGGCGCGGAAGAGCACGGGCGAACAGGTCGTAGGGCGCAGATGCACGCTGGCGGTCAGGGCGTGCCGAGGAGGAAGAGTGCGGAGTGGGTCGTGCCGAGGCGAACAAGCCGCATGCGCGGTGTCTCCGAGGTGGAAGAGCGCCTGCGAGAGGCGAGGATTTCTCGCACCTCGCACGGGGGCCCGAAGGGCCGCACGTAGGGCGAGGGCGAGGGGGATACGAGGTGAGGGGACGAGCGCCTGAGGCGAAGGGGTATACGCGCGGGGGGGATTAGGGAGGGATTAGATAGGCTCTGATACCATGTAATAAGGATAAACTTAGATAAATTATGAAAGACCCAAGGGTTCTCTTATATAGGAGAAAACCCAGTGGATAAAATACAAAAAGGAAAGGATAAATATAGGATTACAAAAGATAAAGCAAAAATCAAAACTTGGAATTATCTAAATATAGGAATTATCTCAACAATGATCACCACAAAAAGTCTTGGTTGGTGGAACTACCTAGTAAAGAGCCATTTGGGTTTTTGTGAGTTTTCTACTCTTCTCTTTCTTTTTTTCCGTTCAAGGTGAAGGAGCTCACTATCACGGAGGGAGTCTATAAGACATCAAGGAGTTTTTCATGTTGTTGGGAAGATGGTTTCACATTTGTGATTTCTTCCACTTATCCCTTTTGTTATTCTTACACTGCATGTTTATATTTGCTGTAGGTAATTCGACTTTGTGCGGGCCTTTTATGAAAAAATCCTAGTTTCATATAGCGGTTGGTTAGGGTTGGCCTCAATCCTATGGTTGTTTACTCTCGCATCAAGAGACTTTTCCACATAAACAGCCTTGCGTGCATTATTGTAATTGTTTGGTTTGTGCTTGCATTGTGCCATTTCAAAGAATTTTGAAATTGTGGCGGAGTTGTGATTTGTTTTTCATGTAGAACGATATCAAAGCTACGCATTTACTAAATGAATTTTGGTACAAGGAAATTGATAAGTTTGAAATACACAAATATTTCCTTTTGAATAACAAGACGAAGAATCTATTCTTCATTGAAGCCGTGCACCATTTAGTGTTCGTTACACACAAATTAGAGTCCAGGAGTGATGCATTAGAGTATGAACATGAACAAGTATACATGTTCACCTATCAATTTCTTAGAGGAATTTATACAACAATCATATTCAATACGAGAATGGTTCAAATTGGAGAATCTTTCGGCATCCAAGTTTGGTGACTACAAGCTTTATTTGCTGCACAAACTGTTGCAAGTGAGGTCCAAGGAAGGGAGCTCTATCCTTGATTGTTTGAATGATTTCCAAAAGATCATCGATAAGTTGTCTGAAATCCCAATCATATTCTGGACGGTTGATAGTTCACTTATAACTTTAATTGGAAACGGCATGAGGGCTTCAACTGATTGATGGCATTTTTAAGACAACTTTTGATAATGTATGTTGGTGGTGCGGTTTCTTAGCAAGTGAAACTTCTATATTTTGTGGCTTTATTCATTACAAAGACATTATTTATAGCGATGGTTGAGGCTAGTAAATCACAATTTTGGATGGTGAACTTTATGCAAGAGCTCCGCATTGACTGTCACAATTATAGTGCTGTCTACCTTGGCATTAAATCTATTTAGTTCTAGGTTGAAGTATATAGATGCTACAGTATCAATGCAAACGTGATGCATTTGAAGCCAAGCAACTCAAACTTGAGAAGATCCATATGGATGAAAGGTACCAATAACGTGATAAGAGAGTTTGTAACTTGGGTAGTTTGATGGTTATTGGCACATTGCGAGATTGGAACAACCACCACTTCGATTTTTTAATGTAGAAGTTTTGGTATATGTCTCCGTCATATGAGGATCCCATACTTGTGACCATTTCGTGTTGTTTAACCAACACACGGTTATTTTTGATGCATCCCTCTTTTTATTGTACTTTGGAGGTTATTCTTGTAAATTTTGCAGAAAAGGAAAATGAGATGTTTGTGAACCCAATTTAGTGTTGAGGTTGCTGCTTTTGGTTCTTCTCTTGTTCTCCTCTCCATCCTCTTGGTTGTTGCCCTAGTTTGATGGGAATCATAAGGAAAATTCGTAGTTGGTGGAACTACTCATTGGAGAGTTATTGGCGCAAGAAGGCCCATTATATTATTCTCTATCTATTTTTTTTTTCAATGAACTCAAAGGACACGATTTATCAAGACATCAAGTGGAATTTTATGTTGGTGCGAAGATGGCTTAATATTAGTGATTTATTCCACTTATCTCTTTTCTTATCCTTATCGTTGCTTGTTGAGAGTGCCCTAAGTATAGTTTGGCTTTGTGCAAGCCTTTTATAAAGAACTCTATTATGATCTTAGTGGGTTGTTTTTGTCGACTCAGTCTTGTGGTTTATTTCTCTTCACATCAAGGGGTTCTCCGTGAGGTTCTTGTATGTATTGAGGTTGCATTGCGATTGTTTAATTTGTGCTTGCATTGTATTATCTTGTATGATCATGTGATTGTGGTTGATTTGTTGTGATTGACAAAAGGATCTTTATTTTCCTCACATTATAGGTGTTTTCGAGGTTTAGTTGCACATTAACTGCAAGTACGATTTGGCTTGGAGTTGAGAAGTTGTTGATCGTAGTTTTCACTTTTTATCTTAATTGACACATAGGAGAAGTCGAAGATAAATTTCAAAATTGGAACTTATAAGTAACCTGGAGTTCTATATAATCTATCGGGCAAGGATTCTTTGTTGTGGTAAGTGTTAGTGGAGCTTTAGGTATGGTTAGGTTTGTTTAAATTTTGTCTTAAGCAAGGCTTAGCTATTATTAGCGGTGCTCTAGATGCCTTGATCTTTACTTTACTCGATCTGCCTCGGCCTTAAGTTAGTCTTTGATTGTGTAATTTGAGGCAATCATGTGAGTATTGACTTGTGGTGGTATTTTACTCTAATCTTGTGTTAATCGAACACTCTCCATTTCTTTCAAAGACAGGTTTCCCTGTTGTTGGGCATTCTCCTATGAAGACTAATTCCTACTGTAAATGTTGAAACAACTCTGTCAATTTTTTAATGTACACATGTATATTGGTAATTTCTTGTAACTTTCATACATTAGCATTGCTATATAAGAGTGCCGTTGGGGGCTGTGCCTCATTGTACTTCAAGATTATTTTCATGAAAGAAAGAACAAAAAGCATGGTGTGAACAATGGACAGGGTACAATGTCCAATTACTTTATCCTTGTGTTTTCATTTTGTGTGTTTTTTTCCTTCTCAATCATTTTCTGCTTATATGTTGTTGATCGGATCCATTCCCAACACCTGTAACTAAAGGTCTTAGGAAAACTCAATTTCGATAGGCTCAGTGTTAATTAGCTCATGACTTGGATTATCGAGCAAGCTCAAGCCAAAATTTGAGTTTGATGAGGTTTTCAAGCATTGTTTGAGATAAGCCCTGCTCAACTTAGTAGCTCGGCTTGATAGCTCGATTAGATGAATCTTTTATGTATCAATATTTATTGACATATTGACTGAATGCCAATTTACAAATGAAACATGCTTAGCATGAATTTTACATTGATCAGGTTGTCTCATGTGACCACGCTCTTCAATAAATAAAAATTTGAAACTCGTTATCCTTTCTTGAAGCTTTGCACCTTAGATTAAGAAAACCCTAGTCATGAAGGTGTTGATCGGCCATGCTTTCGAGTGTCAATTGAGTCACTACCCTTTTAGTGATTCTGATAGTTTGCTTCCAATCTTTATGAGGCTTTTCATCATTGCCATTTTTTCCAATCATTATTGCCTCTGCGCCCATATTAGAGTTTCCCTTGGTGACGGGGTGAGGAAATTTTGACCTTTGGTATTCTACACTAACTAGTTTTGAAGTAGTATTTAGTACAATCACTTGAGCTCTATAAACTAGATCAATACATGGGTCTACATGTGTGTTGTATAAGTCTGTTGTGGATTGTGAATATGGATTGGGTTGGGATGTGATCATGGGTTTATAAAGAGTACGACTGTTTTTCTCTTTTGATTTGGTACTTTATGGAGTCGAGCCAAGCTTGGCTCATCTTGGAGCTTCCAGGCCGGCTCAAGCTCGACAATCCTAAGGGCATGTTTGGTTGCCAGGTTACCTCGGGGTAACCTGGTATTACCCCATGTTCTATCCCTGCAAATCTGGGTTGGAATTAGTTGTATGGACCATACAATTTCTTTGTTATAATATTTGTAACCACGTTCAAATAAAAAAATAACATAAAAAATATATTATAATCATTAAAAAGTAATGTAACACATAAAATGTCACATCACATTTATCATTCCAACCCTCTTCAACTCTCCCAATCATCCAAACAACTATTGTTCACAGGAGGATACCCCAACCCAACCCACTTACCGAACAAGCCCTAAACTCAAACCAAGCCATTTGAGATCAGGCTGAAGTGTAGACATCATTACTAGATCGAGACATGCCATGCTCGGCTCGTTTGGCTCGATAGACACCATTACTTGTAACTACATAGTTCTGCTGTATGGAATAGTCTTTTTATGTTTCCTTTTTTTCAAAGATCTATCAGCTCTACCAGCATATACTAATTTACGTATAAAGGGCACTGGAAGCCATCAAGACAAAATTCGCGGATCATATTCTCTTTCTATAAAACACATCACTGATTTTCATAGATTGACATGGACTCAACTTTGAAGATACCAGCTCTAAATTTGGTTTGGGTTTATATAGCTAGATTCTAATAACCAATCTTACAAAAACTGTCTCCCAAGATTGTACTGTATTGCTGTCTTTCTTTATCTTGTCATTTTTGTTTGAGATAGCTAAAATATTTGCATTATTTTAGAAGTTGCTTTGTCATTCTCTGTTAACAAATAAATTTTTATTTACGAGTCCAGTTGTATGCTAGGAGACACTTTTTATACCCTCCTTCAAGCATTGACGTGTATAATGAACGTGTGACATCGATAGTGCGCTGTGAATCACAGGTTTGATTTTGTACTTGAACCAATTTTTGATTTGACATTTATCTAATGTTAATTACTTTGATGTAAATTAATGTTAGTATGATGCACCAGGTCTATAGAATCCATCAATAACAAGTATGCCATACACGGAAAGTATGCAACTGGGTCAGGGTGTGCTTTTCTATATTTTAAAGTAATTTAGACTTCCTAAAAACACATAATTAATGAAGAGCATGATATCATAATCTAAATGTATGAAATAACTTTGCATGTTAATATTGCAGGCATTACCAATGCATGTTAAATGAAATTTTGGGTGGGCATCTTCTTGACGTCGCATCCCTATTTCCCTAAAAAAATTATCGATGCATGTTTGTCCAAAAGGTTCTAGATTTTTTTGGCAATTATGCAACTACCAGTGAAGGAACATTGAGTAGCCTTGTCATACATAATTAACATAAAGCATAACATGTTAATCATAATATACGAATAACTTTGCATGTTACTATTATAGGCTTTATCCATGCATTTTTGCTCATGACATTCACTTTTTTCTTTAAGTATGCAACTACCAGTCAAGGAGCACTTAGTAGTCTTGTCACACATGGAATACTCTTCAATAGGAGGTGCGTAGAAGGCATCTGTAGTTTAGGGAAATTTTGTATAGACAATCCAATAGGGGATTATATTAGGTATACTAGCAAAGAGTTAGGTCAGAGTGAAGAAGTTCTAGAAGGTTCATGACCATGGTTTGAACGGAAGAAAAATCCTGAAAACTAAATGTATTTTAATTGCCAATCCTCTTTGTTCCACTAATTTTTGTGAGTATTAGGTGGTTGCTACTTTTGCAACATGATGGGGGAAATTGATGGAGATGTTACTAATTGAATAAGTGCAAGCTGGCTAAAGTGGAGAGGAGCCTCTGCTGTTCTTTGTGATAAGAAAATTCCTTTCTTTAAAAATTAAAGGAAAGTTTACAAAGCAGTCGTGAGACCTGCTATGCTCTATGGATCTGAATGTTGGCATGTGAACCATAGACATGTGCATAGAATGGCTGTAGCAGAAATAAAAATGCTAAGGTGGATGTGCGGACACACACATAAAGATCGGACAGAATGATGCAATCAGAAAGAAAGTTGGTGTAGCTCCAATCGAGGATAAGACGCGAGAAAACCGCTTAAAATGGTTTGGTCATTTGCAAAGAAGATCAGCCGATGCACCGATTAGGAGATGCGAGTGTTGGGATATTGAGCCGGCTAAGAGAGGGCGAGGACGGCCCAAGAAGTGTTGGAAAGAGACTATACGAAGGGATCTTAGTCTTTTAGATATACGCCAGATATTGACCCAAGATAGATATGAATGGAGGCGAAGAATCCATGTAGCCGACCCTACTTAATTGTAGGAAAAGGCTTTGTTGTTGTTGTATTAGGTGGTTGCTACTAAATCTTAAATGGAAATGTAGTATAATTATTTCATAAGGTTTACATATATTTGAGATTTATCAACTAAAAGGAAAATCTCAAATGAGAAAAACTAAAATGGAAAATGAATACGATAACAGTAGCATAACGAGTTGTTTTCCATGTTGATTACTATAAATTTGCTATCAAGTGAATCAGTTCCAAATAAATGAAGCAAAATCCCTTAATCAAGTTAAATAATAAAAAAATCGTGTACATGTCATTGGTTTTTAATTGATATTGTAAAATTGTAATTGTTCACCACTATTTTTACTTGAAGGTGTCTAACAGCTGGTTGGATTAAAAATAGCTAAATAGTTTTGAGAAGATGCTTCTAAACTCTAATTGAGAATTCGTGTTCAGACATTGGAAAATAGTTTAGAAAAGGTGGCAACATTTTCCATATGTGGATACATGAAAATTTCATACTTAAGTTGGTCCAAGACATCTCTTGTTGCCTGCACAAAGCCCCTGATAGTTGGCCACATTTACTGGTTTTTGGACATCAAGTAATCATCTTCGCTATCCATTGCTTCTGCAAAATGAACCTGCGGAGTTTATAGAAATTATTTTCTCTCTCTATCTTTATCTGCTATGAGATCTTTTTTTTTGAAATCCAGGCGCAAGAGGGATACACTCGATGGTGCACACCCCAAAAAATTTATTCAATGAAAGCAGCAAACATAGCGGACGACGACGAGAAAAACAACGACAAACGCACTAAAACCCTTACAGCACCGCCCACTCCCTTACCAGGTGCTTTGCAAAAGCTAACACATTCTCCTTGTAGAACCTTTGGCCCGAGAACAAAAGATCATTTCTCCCCCGCCACACCGCGCAGAGCACGGCAACCGGATACAGTGCCTCCAGCCTCGGCCTCCCTTTATTAACCCGAAGCGAAGACCAGAACGAGTGTTAGTCAACACTGCTGCACCAAACCACATCAACCCCCTGCCAAATTTCAACCACATAGGGGCATAAGAAAAATAGGCGCTCCACAGACTCGACAGTCGCATCGCAGAGAAGACATCTATCCGACAACACACCTATAGGACGAGCACAACGATCTCTCGTCATCAACCTCTTCCTTCTCATCAGCCATAAGAAAAAGCCAACCCGCTCTGGAAGCTTCAGAGCCCAAAGAAAGGCACAATCAAGAGCAATAGCCTCCGAAAGCGACGGAGGCGGCCTAACGATAGCACCAAAAACCTTCTTAACTGAGAAAGGGGACTCCCTCCAGCACCACTGATTACGCCCCCCAGGCGGGCGCCCAACCTCCCTGACCGCGTCGAGCAACGCCAAGAATTCCTCCAACCTCTGATCCGAGAAGTTCTCCGCGAAGCTTGGGCACCAGACCCCATCCAACCAACAAGCCGCAACCGAACATTTTTTATCATCAGCCAACGCAAAGAGGCGCGGGAAACGGAGGCAGAGGGCCCCCCCGCCCAATCATCCAACCAGACGGAGATAGACTCCCCCCACCAAGCACCGGTCTGAAAAGCCCAACGTTCTTCAAAAACACCTCTACCACCCCCTCCAAAACATAGTTGGGGAAGCAATATGGCATACCTGCGACGGCAAGCCCCCCCCCCCCCCCCCACCTCGTAGATCCTTCGCACGACAGCAATGCAAAGATCCTCCCCCGGGCCCCAAATCCTGCATGTCCACTTGAGGAGCAATGCCTCGTTCAAATGAGCAAGCGACTTGACCCCCATCCCCCCTGCTCTTTCCCGTAGGTAATATCATCCCACCCAACCAAATGAATCCCTCTCGCCCCCTCCCCTCTCTTCCCCCACAAGAAGGCGTGCATGCGCGTCTCCAGCCGAACCTTGATCCCCTTGGGCATCTTACGATTGGACAAAAAATAAATCGGAATCGCCGAGAGGACCGCCTTAAGTAAGACAAGCCTGCCACCTCTCGATAAAATCGCGGACTTCCAGCCCGCCAATCTCGCATCGACTTTCTTCACCACTTTCAACCAGTCCCGCAGCCGCGTTCTCCCAACATTCAACGGCATCCCCAAGTAATCCATCGTAAGCGACGAGCACGCCGACCCAAAAACCACCGCATAATCGTCACTGTCCAGGAGCGCAGGGCCGAAAGGCATGGAAGGACATATCGATATCGTGTCGATATCGATATATCGGCGATATATCGCCGATATATCGCTATATCTAGGAATCTTTATGAAGAAAATACCTGAAATCGGATATATCGATATATCGATTTCGATATCGGTCCCATGTCGATATCGATATATCGCCGATATATCGGGATACGGCCTTCCATGCCGAAAGGCACAAACATGGATTTGGCCTCGTTCTTGATCAACCCATATAGCTCGCCGAAGATCTCCAAAGCCACAGCCATATTCCTAGCCTCCGCCACACTCCCCTCCAAGAGAAATAACGTATCGTCCGCGTACTGCAATATAGGAATATGCACATCCCCACTGGAGAAGCACCACGAAAGACCGCTACTAACCATATTAGCCGCAAAATCAGAGAGAACATCAGCCGCAAGAATAAATAACAACGGAGCAAGAGGGCACCCCTGTCGGACCCCCTCCTCGGCTGGATCCAACCCCCCTCCGGACGACCGTTGATCAAGACAGACATCGGGGCGGTGGTGATACAACGCCTCACCCACGTTATCCACAGATCTGGGAACCCCTTCCTTCTAAGCACCGACCATAGGAACCTCCAATCAAGGCAATCATAGGCCTTTCTGAAGTCTACCTTCCACAGGATTCCACGTACCTTCCTCCTTTTCCAATCCGCAATGACCTCCGACGCCAGCGTGAGACAATCAGAAATCTTCTATGAGATCTGCAGGCTTCCATTTGTCTAACTCCTGACCTTTATTTTCCAATTTAACTCATGTGATACTGCAACAACCGCCAAGCATTTTGCACTTTAAGTGGGATATTCTGCACGTTGCCTTCAAACATATCCCCTTCAAACAGATCCTGTGCATTGTGAAAACAAAAATCTGACATTGTTAAGTAAAAAAATCGGATTTCGGCAAATTAACCCATCTGATCACAGATGTAAGCTAAATTGTGCTAGCTTGGTAAACTTATTAATTTGAAGTACAGAAGAAAAACTGAAGTGAAGCTTTTGTTTTAACACTGAATTCTGGTGTTTCTCAAAAAATAGTACTTCTGGTGTTGATTAATTTTTAAATAAAATGTCCAATTTAATCTATGCCTGCTGGATAATGATTTATCCATCCTGACCGAGCTTACATAATAGAGCATCGGGATACAATCAAAACACGAGAAGAATCACCGCACCATTAAAAACCCATCAATAAGCACAGACTTAAACTTGAGTTCAGAAGCACTCATCCTGAACTGATTACATGAATCCTAATTGATCATAAAATAGCTAGTGTTCCTAGTGAGCACATCCTTGTAAGCACATTTGATATTTTTTGGGTGGGTGTCATTCTGGATTGATGCAAAACCAAATGACTAACGAACTAAATGGTGTTTTAAACAATTGAGATTAAGGTCGAAGTGATGTGCACAAATAAGGAGATAGGCGATGCACGAAAATTAGCAACAAAAGAATGCAAAAAATCTAAATTTAGCGCCGTTCTCTTCCACAGATTTAGGGCAAATCGATTAGTTAATGAATAGAGGAAATAGACAACGATGTTGCAGTACTAGAACCTCAATAAATCACCAAACTAAGCAGCAATGTAACAGCCACAAATCTAACTTTATAAAATGGAGTAATAGGCGGTAGAAACTCTCATACCACAACCCGCGAGGAGTTGGTAGGCGCGCTACAGATCTGGTCGGCGTTGTCTCGAGGCTTGGGAAGCTTGCTGCGGTGCGGGAGGCTCTGGACGAGGCGCAGGATGGCGGGGAGGTTGCTGGCCTTCGACTGGGCGGTACCCGCGGTAACGGGCGAGGGGGGGGGGGGAAGGCTACGGTCACAAGGGGAAGGGGAAGGGCGGTGGTACAGAGATGGGAGGGGAGAAATGGGGCGGCTCAGGGGGTGCAGGCGGGGCTGGAGTGGCGCGGGAAAGGGGGGGGAAATGGCAGTGGCGGCGACGAGCGCTGGCGGGGCCGAGTTGGGGCACCGCCGAAGTCGGGGAGGGGCGCAGCGTCAGTTGGGGCTGGAGAGGAGATGGTGCGGCGGACTGGCGAGTCACGAGGCGAGGGGAAAGGGCCCGTGGAGCAGGGGAGAAGAGGCGGGAGGGAGAGGGAGGCGGGGAGAAGGGGGCGGAATCGAGAGGGGAGGAGGGGAGAAGGGGGCGGCGCTAGGGTAGGGTTAGGGGGGGAGAGGCGCACGGTAAAGAGGGAAGTGTGAGGGGCGGCAGGACCCGAGAGAGAGAGAGAGAGAATTAGGGGTAGGGAAAATAACCTCAATTTCAACTTAACTCAACCCTAATACAAAGGGGGCCTTTTATAGAGGCTATTCCCCCTCAAAATAAGCAACAACTCCCTAAAATTAGGGAAAGAAGAAAACAAACAAAAAGAAAGGATAAAGGCCTTTTATAATGAGCCTTTTACATAGAAAATACATAAATAACGAATTGATAAATAAGATGACAAAACAAATGTTCCTAAAGTGGGTATCATGCTGCATCAACTCCCCCCTACTGAAAAGAATCTCGCTCCGTCGAGATGGCATCGTGGAAGTTCTGAAGTATATCAGGGCGGAGTTGTTGGAGTTCATCCTCGTCAATCCAGGTGCAATCGGTAAGAGGTCGTCCCTTCCATTTGATTAGATATCGTCGGAAGAGACCATGTCTAGTCGTCATGTCTCGGATGTCTGCAATATCTTCAATCTGATCGGCGTCGGTTGTGGCTGGTGGTTGCTGCATATCATCATCAGGGGCTGCTGGCGTGGTAGCATCTGTCTGTTCGTCTCCATGATATAAGAAGAGATCTGATACGTTAAATACTGGTGATGTATGGACGTCTGGCGGCAGATCGAGTAGATAAGCAGTGGGCCCAATTCTCTTGAGGACTCGGAATGGACCAATCTTTCGTTCACTCAGTTTTTGGTGGACTCTCAAAGGAAACCTCTCTTTTTTTTTGGTGGACCATCACTAATTCTCCAACTCTGAACTCGCTCTCTCTTCAGTGTAGGTTGACTTGGGCTTGGTATTTCTGGGTCATGGATTGGAGTTTGGTTCGGATTTCAGTATGGATGTGGGTTAGGTGTTCGACCAGATCCTCAGCAGCTGCACTACTTCTCCCTTGCATGGTTGTGGGTTTTAGGTCAAGAAATTGGGTAAGTGGAAAGCCGTGCACACTCTCAAAGGGTGATTTTCCGGTGGACCTATTAGTGGAACTGTTATATGCGAATTCAGCTTGGGGAAGAATTAGATCCCATTTGGACGGAGAGTCCCCTGCAAGACATCGCAATAGATTTCCTAATGATCTGTTAACTACTTCGGTTTGCCCATCTGTTTGTGGATGATAAGCGGTGCTATATTGCAAATGAGTACCAAGACGGGACCAAAGCGTGCGCCAAAAATGACTCAAAAACCGGGTATCACGATCTGAAGTAAAAGAGCGAGGGACACCATGCAAACGGACGACATCACGAAAAAACAAATCAACGATATGAGATGCATCTGAGGTTTTTCTACATGCAATGAAGTGTGCCATTTTTGAAAATCTATCCACAACCACAAAAATAGAGTCAACTTTCCGCACAGTAAGGGGTAAACCTAACACAAAATCCATGGTGATGTCTTCCCAGGGTCGCAGAGGAATGGGCAGAGGTGTATACAGTCCAGTGTTCTGCCTGTAGCCTTTGAATCTCTGACATGTTTGGCATTTCTGTACGAATTTTGTAACATCCTTTCGCATCTGCGGTCAATAAAATCGCTCTTGGAGAAGAGTCAAGGTCTTGTCCCTTCCAAAGTGTCCAGCTAAGCCTCCGTTGTGTAGTTCTGAAATTAAATTCTCACGAAGGGACGTGGCAGGGATGCACAGTTGGTGGCCTTTGATGCAGCATGATAACCATTTTTATGAACATTTGTGTTATTTATTCTAGTTAGTATTTGTTTATTTGATTTTATTGCATGCCCTTGTAAAAGGCTCATTATAAAAGGCCTCTTTTTATAATTTTTCCTTTGATTTCTTCTTCCCTAATTTTAGGGATTTTGTTGCTTCTTTTAAGGGGAGCAGCCTCTATAAAGGGCTCCCTTGTATTAGGGTTTTGAATTAAGTTGAATTGAGATTAAATCTTCCCCATCCCTAATTCCTCTCTCTCTCTCTCTCTCTCTCTCTCTCTCTCTCGGGCGCAGCCCCTCATTCCCCGACCCCTTTCTTTCCCAACTCTGCCCCCTTCGTTCCCAAAACCTAACCCACCACCCCACGCCGCCGCCATTCCCCATCCCCCTCTCCTCCCAACTCCGACCACCCCCCCTCACCCCCGATTCCTCCTCTCCATCCGATTCCGCCCCCTCCTCTTTCTCCTCTCCCCGTATCTCCGCCCACATCTACGGCGCCGCCGCCCTCGGTTTCCCTTCCTTCATCCCCTCGCCGCTGCTCACCCACGCCAGCCCACTCGCCGGTCGATCACGCCGCCTCCCATCGCAGGCGCGAGCACGGCACCCCTCCTCGCGCCGCACCTCTCGTTCCACGCCGCCCGACTCCCTCCACCAGGCGCTAATCCCGCCTGCCCAGCCACAGCCTCCGGCCTCGTCCTCACGCCTCAACACCGCCTCGCCAACCCCCACCATCTTCCTCAATCCCCCCCACGGCCCATCACGACGGTGACCCGATTTCCCGGCCCTCCTCCAGTGCCCGCCAGAGCACCCGTTGTTGTGGTGCGCCACACCGACCCCCGCAGCCCTGGGAATCTCTGAAGCAAGCCACCGCCACGCCAGATCAGATCTGAAGCGCTGCTCCAAACTCTGTGCCGGTTGTGGTACGAGCGACATTTTCCCATTTTATTCCACCGCAAAATATAGTCTGTGGATTGTTATATTGTTGACTTGGTTTGGTGAATCGTTGAGATCCCTAGTAGTGCAATATTGCGATAAATTTTCTAATCCTCGTAACTCGTCTATTTGCCCTAACTTTTGTGGATCACAATCGGTGCTAACACGCGAATCCTTGACCATTGTTGTTGCTGATTTTGGCCTGTCGTGCATCATTTCTTGTTCATTCATCGTTTTGTTTCAATAATTCCATTGCTCGACTCATCATTTAGGTTATTGTTCACGTAGATTGCATCAATTTGGTATCAGAGCCTCACGATTCTGCATTTCGTCTGCATCCCATTTATTTGTTGCATATAAAACAAAAAAAAACCACAACACAAAACCACAAAAAAATATAAAAAAAAACCACAAAACAAAACCCTAGGATATCCATGGCCGACAAACCTAGTGGTTCTAAACCCCCCAACAACACCCCACCCCCTGAACTATCACTGGAATCCCTAGCTGCTCACATGCAACACATGCAAAAAATGATTGACCAGATGTGTGGACAAATTGCTACCTTGAATAGTCGTATGATAGGCAACGACCTTACTGATGAAACTCCCAACAAAGGTCGACGCACTAACCGGAAATCACACTCCCGGAAAAGCACTTACCGAGACTCTAGCTCTTCTACTTCTGACGGATATGTTAGCGATTATCATTCACAGGAGAGTGAACAAGAAGAACCCAAAGAATATACCCCTTTCCTCCCCAAGACTCCAGACCCATACACCTTTGGCTATACTCCGCAAACTAATGGTGAGCATCAATTTCCACCACGAAATGGACCCAAGTCCGACGAAGGATGGGATCGAGGTATCCGTCTCGATGTCCCAGAATTTGACGGAGGACGAGATCCTGACGTCTTTTTAGACTGGCTCCAAGCCGTCGAACACTTCTTTGTGTGGAAGTCCATGCCTAGCGAACGTAAGGTTCAATTCGTCACTATAAAATTAAAGGGACATGCGCTGCTATGGTGGGACCGTTTGCAATCTGAGCGCAAACGAAAGGGGAAGAGTAAGATCCGCAGTTGGAGTAAGATGAAAGCCAAATTAAAAACCAAATTCGCGCCGGAAGATTACAAACGAGATCTATACGCACGACTGCAATCATGGAGACAAGGCTCCATGAGTGTGAGAGAATACACCGAAGGGTTCCAATCCCTAGTCCATCGCAACCGCTTGCAGGAGACTCCTATTCAGGAAGTCACCCGCTACATGCAAGGCCTCCGCCAGGCCATCCAGGAGGAACTCTACCTCCACAATTGCCGCGATGTCGATGAAGCCTACAAGCAGGCTGAACGAGCTGAGATCAAACTTGCTAAAGCCCAGACGAGGAAGATGCCTTTTTCTGTGAACGCTGCTCCTCGTACCAGTACCACGACGTCCTACTCCAAACCCATGGGTCCCTCAGCTATCATGGCGGGTAAAACCCAAGCCAAACCAACAACTCCTGCCGTCGCCCGACCACCTACTGGAAACCCCGGCCAAGGCATCTTGGGAAGCCGACCTATTGTCGGGCCTGATACTTGCTTCCGATGCTATCAAAAGGGCCATCGTGCCGCCGAATGCCCAAACCCTAAGGCTAGACCCGTCCATCTATGCACCACCGACGAACCTGAATACCCCGACCCTGACCAACAAGAACCCCCTGAAGAGGATCCGACTGCATTGACCGCCGACACCATGGGAGCCGATGACTATGAACCTCTAGGAGTGGATGGAGACGACTCTGGTCCGTTCCTGGTGATTGAACACGAAGACTTTCTCGCTCCCGACAGCGCACCCACGAACATTCTGCTCACCCCCGCTGTCCACGATGCTGATAGCTGGCTGCGACGCAGCATCTTCCGAACCACTTGCACCTCAGGAGGACGACGCTGTTCTCTAATCATTGACGGAGGAAGCGTTGAGAACTTCGTTTCCCAAGAAATGGTGGATAAGTTGGGTCTACCAACGCAACCACTCGAAAAACCGTACAGCGTGGCATGGTTTCGAGGTGGTACCCAAATCCCGATCCACCGCCAAAGCCTCGTTAGCTTCTCCATTGGTCCCACATATAAGGACGAGGTGTGGTGCCATGTAGCCCCTATGGATGTCTGTCACATACTTCTAGGGAGACCGTGGCAATTCGATCGAGACACCGAACACCGAGGAAAACCGAACACGTACACCTTTCTCATAGACAAGGTTCGTGTAACCCTCAGACCGCAACGTGAAGCCCTTAGCCCTCGCCAAGTGGCTACACTTCGAGCTGCGTCCCACCAAACCGGCAACAAGACCCCACCAGCAAAGACTGCGACCACGGGCTCTGTGTTGTTGATGGAAGCCCAAACATTCCAACGTGAAATTCAGGAGAACTCCACCATCTATGCCTTAGTGGGACGCGAAGTGGACAACCAAGAGTCAACTCCGCCTGAAGTCCCACCTGAGATAAAGCCCATCATCCAAGAGTTCGCTGACATCATGCCTGAAGAGTTGCCTGAAGGACTACCCCCGTTACGGGACATCCAACATCACATCGATCTAGTCCCTGGAGCCAGCCTCCCTCACTTACCCCATTACCGAATGAGCCCAAGCGAACATGAAGAGATGAACCGGCAGGTTACTGATCTGCTGCGACGTGGGTATGTTCGAGAGAGTATGAGCCCCGTGGCGGTTCCTGCTCTGCTGACCCCGAAGAAAGACGACACATGGAGAATGTGTGTGGACAGTCGAGCTATCAACAAGATAACGATCAAATATCGTTTCCCCATTCCTCGCCTTGATGATATGCTTGATATGTTATCAGGTGCCAAACTATTCTCCAAGATGGATCTCCGCAGTGGATACCACCAGATCCGCCTGCGACCTGGAGATGAATGGAAAACCGCTTTCAAAACCAAAGAAGGCCTGTATGAATGGACAGTCATGCCCTTTGGCTTGTCTAATGCCCCAAGCACCTTCATGCGGACAATGAATCATGTGTTGCGACCCTTTATAGGCAAGTTTGTGGTCGTGTACTTCGATGATATCCTGATCTACAGTTTGACCAAAGAAGACCATCTGTCTCACTTAAGACAAGTCCTGGAAACCCTGAGAGACCAAAAACTGTACGTCCATCTCAAGAAATGCTCCTTCATGAGTGACACGGTCCTCTTCCTAGGATACATTGTCACCGCTGATGGACTCAAGGTCGACCCCTCCAAAATCCAGGCCATTCAGAGCTGGCCCGTACCCAAAACCCTCACCGAAATTCGCAGCTTTCTAGGGTTAGCTTCCTTCTACCGACTTTTCATTCGGAACTTCAGCACTTGTGCAGCACCGTTGGTAGATTGTACGCGGAAAGGCGCACCCGCCTGGACTCTCGAAGCAGAAGCGAGCTTTCAAAACCTAAAACATCAATTGACACATGCTCCTGTTTTGGCACTCCCCGACTTCACCAAAATTTTCGTGGTCGATTGTGACGCCTCACATGTCGGTATTGGCGCTGTCCTCAGTCAAGAAGGACGACCTGTCGCCTTCTACAGCGAGAAATTGAACGATGCCAGATCACGGTATTCCACTTATGATGTTGAATTTTATGCCGTGGTCCAAGCTCTCAAGCATTGGAGACATTACCTGATCCAGCGTGAATTTATACTTAACTCGGATCATGAAGCCCTGAGATACTTGAATTCCCAGAAAACTCTTAACAAGTGTCATGCCAAATGGGTTAATTTTCTCCAAGAATACACCTTCCATCTCAAACACAAAGCCGGAACCCTGAACCGTGTGGCCGACGCGTTGAGCCGGCGAGCACATGCCCTGACCACGATGTCCGTCAGCACGACAGGATTTGAAACTCTCAAGGACCTATACCCCACTGATCCTGATTTCGGTCAAATTCATGCCGACTGTGTTGGTACGGGGCAGGACCCAACAGCCACTTTTGTTCTTCATGAGGGTTTCCTATTCAAAGGCCACCAACTATGCATCCCGGCCACGTCCCTTCGAGAGAACTTAATTTCAGAACTACACAATGGAGGTTTAGCTGGACATTTTGGACGAGACAAAACCTTGATCCTTCTCCAAGAACGCTTTTATTGGCCGCAGTTGCGAAAGGACGTAACCAAATTCGTACAGAAATGTCAAACATGTCAAAGATTCAAAGGCCACCGGCAGAACACTGGACTATACACACCCCTACCCATCCCTCTGCGACCCTGGGAAGATATCACCATGGATTTTGTGCTAGGGTTACCCCTCACTGTGCGAAAAGTTGACTCCATTTTTGTGGTTGTGGATCGATTCTCTAAAATGGCACATTTCATTGCATGTAGGAAAACCTCAGATGCATCTCATGTCGCAGATTTGTTTTTTCGTGATGTCGTCCGTTTGCATGGAGTCCCCCGTTCTTTTACCTCTGACCGTGATACCCAGTTTTTGAGTCACTTTTGGCGCACGCTGTGGTCTCGTCTTGGTACTCGTTTGCAGTATAGCACCGCTTATCATCCACAAACAGACGGGCAAACTGAAGTAGTTAACAGGTCATTAGGAAATTTGTTGCGATGTCTTGCAGGGGACTCTCCGTCCAAGTGGGATCTAATTCTTCCCCAAGCTGAATTCGCATATAACAGTTCCACCAATAGGTCCACCGGAAAATCCCCTTTTGAGAGTGTGTACGGCTTTCCACTTACTCAATTCCTTGACCTAAAACCCACAACCGTGCAAGGGAGAAGTAGTGCAGCTGTTGAGGATCTGGTCGAACATCTAACCCACACCCATACTGAAATCCGAGCCAAACTCCAATCTATGACCCAGAAATACCAGACCCAAGCCAACATACACCGAAGAGAGAGCGAGTTCAGAGTTGGAGAGTTAGTGATGGTCCACCTGAAAAAAGAGAGATTTCCTCTGAGAGTCCACCAAAAATTGAGCGAACGAAAGATTGGTCCATTCCGAGTCCTCAAGAGGATTGGGACCAATGCTTATTTACTCGACCTGCCGCCAGACGTCCAGACATCGCCAGTATTCAACGTATCAGATCTCTTTTTATATCATGGAGATGAACAGACGGAGACCACTACTCCAGCAATTCCTGATGATGACATGCGCCACCCGTCAGCCGCAACCGATGCTGATCAAATTGAAGATGTTGCAGATATCCGAGACATGACGACTAGACGTGGTCTCTTCCGACGATATCTCGTCAAATGGAAGGGACGACCTCTTACCGATTGCACCTGGATCGACGAAGATGAACTCCGACAACTCCGCCCCGATATACTTCAGAATTTTCACGATGCCATCTCGACGGAGCGAGATTCTTTTCAGCAGGGGGGAGTTGATGCAGCATGATAACCATTTTTATGAACATTTGTGTTATTTATTCTAGTTAGTATTTGTTTATTTGATTTTATTGCATGCCCTTGTAAAAGGCTCATTATAAAAGGCCTCTTTTTATAATTTTTCCTTTGATTTCTTCTTCCCTAATTTTAGGGATTTTGTTGCTTCTTTTAAGGGGAGCAACCTCTATAAAGGGCTCCCTTGTATTAGGGTTTTGAATTAAGTTGAATTGAGATTAAATCTTCCCCATCCCTAATTCCTCTCTCTCTCTCTCTCCTCTCTCTCTCTCTCGGGCGCAGCCCCTCATTCCCCGACCCCTTTCTTTCCCAACTCTGCCCCCTTCGTTCCCAAAACCTAACCCACCACCCCACGCCGCCGCCATTCCCCATCCCCCTCTCCTCCCAACTCCGACCACCCCCCCTCACCCCCGATTCCTCCTCTCCATCCGATTCCGCCCCCTCCTCTTTCTCCTCTCCCCGTATCTCCGCCCACATCTACGGCGCCGCCGCCCTCGGTTTCCCTTCCTTCATCCCCTCGCCGCTGCTCACCCACGCCAGCCCACTCGCCGGTCGATCACGCCGCCTCCCATCGCAGGCGCGAGCACGGCACCCCTCCTCGCGCCGCACCTCTCGTTCCACGCCGCCCGACTCCCTCCACCAGGCGCTAATCCCGCCTGCCCAGCCACAGCCTCCGGCCTCGTCCTCACGCCTCAACACCGCCTCGCCAACCCCCACCATCTTCCTCAATCCCCCCCACGGCCCATCACGACGGTGACCCGATTTCCCGGCCCTCCTCCAGTGCCCGCCAGAGCACCCGTTGTTGTGGTGCGCCACACCGACCCCCGCAGCCCTGGGAATCTCTGAAGCAAGCCACCGCCACGCCAGATCAGATCTGAAGCGCTGCTCCAAACTCTGTGCCGGTTGTGGTACGAGCGACATTTTCCCATTTTATTCCACCGCAAAATATAGTCTGTGGATTGTTATATTGTTGACTTGGTTTGGTGAATCGTTGAGATCCCTAGTAGTGCAATATTGCGATAAATTTTCTAATTCTCGTAACTCGTCTATTTGCCCTAACTTTTGTGGATCACAATCGGTGCTAACACGCGAATCCTTGACCATTGTTGTTGCTGATTTTGGCCTGTCGTGCATCATTTCTTGTTCATTCATCGTTTTGTTTCAATAATTCCATTGCTCGACTCATCATTTAGGTTATTGTTCACGTAGATTGCATCAGCCTTTGAATAGGAAACCATCATGAAGAACATAAGTGGCTGTTGGGTCTTGTCCAGTATCAATACATTCGGCATGAGCTTGACCGAAGTCAGGATCAGTGGGGTAGAGGTCCTTGAGAGTGTCAAACCCTGTTGTGCTGACGATCATTGTGGTCAGGGCATGTGCTCGCCAGCTCAACGCGTCGGCCACACGGTTCAGGGTTCCGGCTTTGTGCTTGAGATGGAAGGTGTATTCTTGGAGGAAACTAACACATTTGGCATGACGTTTGTGAAGGGTCTTCTGGGAATTCAGATACCTTAAGGCTTCATGATTAGAGTTAAGGACAAATTCACGTTGGATCAGGTAATGCCTCCAATGCTTGAGAGCTTGTACCACGACATAGAATTCGACGTCATAAGTGAAGTATCGTGATCGAGCTTCGTTCAATTTCTCACTGTAGAATGCTACAGGTCGTCCTTCTTGGCTTAGGACGGCACCAATCCCGACATGTGAGGCGTCGCAATCGACAACAAAAACCTTGGTGAAGTCAGGGAGTGCCAAGACAAGAGCATGTGTCAATTGATGTTTTAGATTTTGAAAGCTCGTTTCTGCTTCAAGAGTCCAAGCGGGTGCGCTTTTACGGGTGCAATCTACCAACGGTGCTGCACAAGTGCTAAAGTTCCGAATGAAACATCGGTAGAAAGAAGCTAACCTCAGAAAGCTGCGAATTTCCGTGAGGGTTTTGGGTACGGGCCAGCTCTGAATGGCCTGAATCTTGGAGGGGTCAACCTTAAGTCCATCAGCGGTGACAATGTATCCCAGGAAGAGGACCGTGTCAGACATGAAGGAGCACTTCTTGAGGTGGACATACAGTTTTTGGGCTCTCAGGATTTCCAGGACTTGTCGCAAATGAGATAAGTGGTCTTCTTTGGTCAAGCTGTAGATCAGGATGTCATCGAAGTATACAACCACAAACTTACCAATGAAGGGTCTCAAGACATGATTCATGGTTCGCATGAAAGTGCTGGGGGCATTCGACAAGCCGAAGGGCATTACCGTCCACTCATACAGGCCCTCTTTGGTCTTAAAAGCAGTCTTCCACTCGTCTCCGGGTCGGAGGCGAATCTGATGGTAGCCACTGCGGAGATCCATTTTGGAGAACAATTTGGCACCCGATAACATATCAAGCATATCATCAAGGTGTGGTATGGGAAAATGATATTTGATCGTTATCTTGTTGATAGCACGACTGTCCACGCACATTCTCCACGTGCCGTCTTTCTTCGGGGTAAGCAGAGCAGGAACCGCCACGGGGCTCATACTCTCTCGAACATACCCTCGTCGCAGCAGATCAGTAACCTGCCGGTTCATCTCTTCATGCTCACTTGAGCTCATTCGGTAATGGGGTAAGTGGGGTAGGCTGGCTCCAGGGACTAGATCAATGTGATGTTGAATGTCTCGCAACAGGGGTAGTCCTTCAGGCAACTCTTCAGGCATGATGTCAGCGAACTCTTGGATGATGGGCTTTATCTCAGGCGGGACTTCAGGTGTAGTTGTCTCCTGATTGTCCACTTCACGTCCAATTAGTGCATAGATGGTGGAACTTTCCTGCATTTCTCGTTGGAATGTTTGGGCTTCCATCAACAACACGGGGCCCGTGGTCTCAGTCTTGGACGGTGTAGTTTTATTACCAGTTTGGGCGGTCGCAGCTCGAAGTGTAGCCATTTGGCGAGGGCTAAGGGCTTCACGTTGTGGTCTGAGGGTTACACGCACTTTGTCTATGAGAAAGGTGTAAGTGTTCAGTTTTCCTCGGTGTTCAGTGTCTCGATCGAATTGCCACGGTCTCCCTAGAAGTATGTGACAGACATCCATAGGGGCTACATGGCACCACACCTCGTCCTTATACGAAGGACCAATGGAGAAGTTAACGAGGTTTTGACGGTGGATCGGGAGTTGGGTACCCCCTCGAAACCATGCCACACTGTACGGTTTCTCAAGTGGTTGAGTTGGCAGACCCAACTTATCGACCATTTCTTGTGAAACGAAGTTCTCAACGCTTCCTCCATCCATGATCAGCGAACAGCGACGCCCTCCTGAGGTGCACGTGGTTCGGAAGATGCTGCGTCGCAACCAACTATCAGTGTCATGGGCAACGGGTGTAAGCAAGATGCTTGTGGGAGCGCTGTCAGGAGCGATAAAGTTCTCGTGTTCAATGACCAGGAATGGTCCGTACTCGTCTCCATCCACTCCTAGAGGCTCATAGTCATCGGCTCCCAGGGTGTCAGCAGTCAAACCAGTCGGCTCCTCTTCAGGTGATTCCTGTAGTTCAGGGTCAGGGTTTTCAGGGTCGTCGGTGGTGCATAAATGGACGGGTCTAGCCTTAGGGTTTGGGCACTCTGCGGCTCGATGTCCCTTTTGATAACATCGGAAGCACGTATCAGGTCCTACAATAGGTCGACTTCCCAAGATGCCCGGGCCGGAATTTCCAATAGGTGGTCGAACGACGGCAGGGGTCGATGGTTTGGCTTGGGGTTTACCCGCAACTATGGATGAGGAACCTATCGGTTAGGAGTGTGTACTGGTACGAGGAATGGAGCTTGCAGAGAAAGACATCTTCCTTGTCTGGGCTTTAGCGAGCTTGGTCTCAGCCCGTTCAGCCTGCTTGTAGGCTTCGTCGACATCTCGGCAGTTGTGGAGGGAGAGTTCATCCTGGATGACTTGGCGGAGGCCTTGCATGTATCGGGTGACTTCCTGAATAGGAGTCTCCTGCAAGCGGTTACGATGGACTAGGGATTGGAACCCTTCGGTGTATTCCCTCACGCTCATGGTGCCTTGTCTCCATGATTGCAGTCGTGCGTATAGATCTCGTTTGTAATCTTCTGGCACGAATTTGGCTTTCAGTTTGGCTTTCATCTTGCTCCAGCTGCGGATCTTACTCTTTCCTTTTCGTTTGCGTTCAGATTGCAAACGGTCCCACCATAGCAGCGCATGCCCTTTTAATTTTATAGCGACGAATTGGACTTTTCGTTCGCTAGGCATGGACTTCCACACAAAGAAGTGTTCGACGGCTTGGAGCCAATCCAAAAAGACGTCAGGATCTCGTCCTCCGTCAAATTCTGGGACATCGAGACGGATACCTCGATCCCATCCATCGTCGGACCTGGGTCCATTTCGTGGTGGGAATTGATATTCACCATTAGTTTGTGGAGTATAGCCGGAGGTGTATGGGTCTGGAGTCTTGGGGATGAAAGGGGTGTAGTCTCTTGGTCCTTCTTCTTCACTTTCTTGTGAATGATACTCGCTAACATGGCCGTCGGAAGTAGAAGAGCTAGAGTCACGGGAAGTGCTATTCTGGGAGTGCGGTTTCCGGCCGGTGCGTCGACCTTTGTTGGGGTTTTCATCACTAATGTCTGGTCCTAGCACGCGACTATTAAATGTGGCAATTTGTTCATAGGCGACGACACCTTTACGATCTATTCTGGCAATTTGTGTGCTCAGTTGATTGTTCATGTGTTGTAATTGGGCAAACATGGCCTCTAATGTTAATTCAGGGTGTGAAATATAGGTGGGTTTAGAGACACTTGGTTTGTCGGCCATGGGAAACTAGGGTTTCTGCTTTCTTTGTTTGAGATTTTTTTGTTCTTTTTGTTTTGTTTTTTTTCTTTTTTTTATATGCAATTAATAAATGCGATGCAAGTGAGGTGCAAGATCGTGATGCTCTGATACCAAATTGATGCAAAACCAAATGACTAACGAACTAAATGATGTTTTAAACAATTGAGATTAAGGTCGAAGTGATGTGCACAAATAAGGAGATAGGCGATGCACGAAAATCAGCAACAAAAGAATGCAAAAATCGAAATTTAGCGCCGTTCTCTTCCACAGATTTAGGGCAAATCGATTAGTTAATGAATAGAGGAAATAGACAACGATGTTGCAGTACTAGAACCTCAATAAATCACCAAACTAAGCAGCAATGTAACAACCACAAATCTAACTTTATAAAATGGAGTAATAGGCGGTAGAAACTCTCATACCACAATCCGCGAGGAGTTGGTAGGCGCGCTACAGATCTGGTCGGCGTTGTCTCGAGGCTTGGGAAGCTTGCTGCGGCGCGGGAGGCTCTTGACGAGGCGCAGGACGGCGGGGAGGTTGCTGGCCTTCGACTGGGCGGTACCCGTGGTAACGGGCGAGGGGGGGGGGAAGGCTACGGTCACAGGGGGAAGGGGAAGGGTGGTGGTATAGAGATGGGAGGGGAGAAATGGGGCGGCTCAGGAGGTGCAGGCGGGGTTGGAGTGGCGCGGGAAGGGGGGGGGGGAATGGCAGTGGCGGCGACGGGCGCTGGCGGGGTCGAGTTGGGGCACCGCCGAAGTCGGGGAGGGGCGCGGCGTCAGTTGGGGCTGGAGAGGAGATGGCGCGGCGGACTGGCGAGTCACGAGGCGAGGGGAAAGGGCCCGTGGAGCACGGGAGAAGAGGCAGGAGGGAGAGGGAGGCGGGGAGAAGGGGGCGGAATCGGGAGGGGAGGAGGGGAGAAGGGGGCGGCGCTAGGGTAGGGTTAGGGGGGGAGAGGCGCACGGGAAAGAGGGAAGTGGGAGGGGCGGCGGGACCCGAGAGAGAGAATTAGGGGTAGGGAAAATAATCTCAATTTCGACTTAACTTAACCCTAATACAAAGGGGGCCTTTTATAGAGGCTATTCCCCCTCAAAATAAGCAACTACTTCCTAAAATTAGGGAAAGAAGAAAACAAACAAAAAGAAAGGATAAAGGCCTTTTATAATGAGCCATTTGCATAGAAAATACATAAATAACGAATTGATAAATAAGATGACAAAACAAATGTTCCTAAAGTGGGTATCATGCTGCATCATGGATGCACACCCTTCATTGATTCAAAAATAAATAAATAGAAACACGAGTTATTTTATGATCAATTAGGATTTATGTGATCAGTTTAGGTCTAGTGCTTATGTACTCAAGTTTTCCGTTTTTTCAAACTACATTTTAGTACTCATTACATTGTATGATAAGGCAAGTAGAGTTACTTTAGAAACATGCAGCTAATAGAATGTATACATTTCCATCATAAAATGTGATTCATGAGCAATATTATACTTCTTTTATGTCATGGTTGCAAGAAACCTACTAAAAATACAGTTATGGCTAATAACAATTGCATCAGGACGTTTTTGGATGTGCACCTATACGGTTGTCACCCTTTTCCCTTAAAAAAATGCTTGGAGAGTTATGTTAAAGAACTGTTGGTTTCTTTTGAGTCAAACATGACTGAAATTACGTTTAACGAGTATCTAACTATCGTAACGTTTTTACGTAGGATGCCTTGCTCAAAAAGCTGTTAAAAGAAGATTACCTAACAGAAGATGAAAGGTATTGCACCATTTGAAATTTTATCCTTTAGTTTTTATGTAAAGCTCTCTTATTCTTTTATTTTGGCTAGCAGTCCAGCATTTCATTTTTTCGAAGTCAAACGATGACCGTTAGAGATTATTGGTCATCGAGAAGTTTCAGAATCATTCTTGAGGGTGCTGAAAATTTTGTGGATGTAGCAGACATAAATATTCATGCTTCTTACTTTTTGCAGTAGATAAGTGTACCTATTCTTGTTTTCATAATATGATGATATACTTACTACTACATCGGGTTATGGAAGTAAGTTGCAAGGGCAGACCAATAATTTGCTTCAGTTAGGGTGCCCACTTTCTTGGTGGACACATTTTTTTATTCAAAATAATAATAATTTGGCTCACATGTCCTATTATAATTCTTCAATCCTTCCCTGCAGCTGCCATAGAGTTCCATCCATTTTAGGCACTTCGAGTACGGCCTGACACATGTGCACTTAATTGGAAAAAGAATAAAGATAGGGACAAATGTAATATTGGCAATATTTAGGTTTTCATTTCTGAGTCATGGTTCTTCTGCTCTAAAGGATACCAGCTCAGATTTATCAGTGTTTTATCCAGTGTTCAGGGAATCAGCCGTGTGCCCACGTCGCTTGAGGACCGAACTGATTATGTGGATCGGTGTATTATGCACACCTTGATCATACACAGCAGACATATGCATTATTAAACGCCCATATGCCTTATCTAATCCAATTGGATCTGAATCCCAAAACCTGATTATTCACCCGATTTCGAAAGGAAACAAAAACCCTTCGCAAGGCATTAGCCTAATTCAAAACCATAGCCAGTGAGCTTTCTTCTTCCTCTTTCTCTGCTCATTCTCTCTCGCTCTGTCTCACCCTTTCTCATGGCGGTGTTGCACACCTCATAGCCTCGATCGTGTGCTTCCTCTACCAGCAACACCGCCTCCTCTGTTGCACTGTGCACACCTCCAGGAGCTCCACCTCCTCTGTTGCACAATGCTCACCTCAACAGTTCTGTCTCCACTTGTTCGAGTGCTTGTCTTGACAGCTTCGCCTCTTCCTATGTTCGGCTGTAAGAATATGCAATGTTTTTGTATGCAGTGCATAGTCTAATATTCATATAGGTGGATTGAAGTTTCGCTCATGTTTTGTTCATGCATTTCATATTTTCATATATGTGGATTGAAGTTTTGTTATATGCAATAAATCATTAATATGAACCATGTATTATGTAAAGTTTTTGTGACTAAATGTATGGATATATGCAATGTTCTTATGCTTTGCTCGTATATTGTTTTCTTGTACGCAATGTATCATCTAATACATCTAATATTGAATATTTTCATATGTGGATTAAAAGTCTTATTTTTCTTGAACTCCACTTTTACTACAAAAAGTCAAACCAATATTATTTAGAAATATTTGTCTATTTATAAGTATAAAAACCAGAGAATCACATAGATCGCTTATTCCTCTACATACTACTTATCAGTATTCGGTTACCTGAACGCATACACATACCGCATTCCTGAACTTGATTTTATCAGCAATATAAACCAACGGCAGGGGAAACCGTGGATGTTGGAGGTGGTGAGCGTTTCCATGGTTGATCAACAGGAAACGTGGAAGTTGTGTCTGGTGGACATAGCTCTCAATTAATAACTGTGGATGTGGATGCACCTAATAAAATGTTTAAATTAGACGTACTATCAGCTATCTGTTATTCTACTTGTTTGAAAGCTATACATATTTATGAGTATCTTTATTATAGTATGTACATGTCATGCCATACCTTATGTCGCACCCATGGCAGAAGCATGGCTTGGTAGCAAATTAAAAAGTAACATATTTATTTATGTAGGAATAGTACAGATCATTAATCTAAAAATTGTATAGGACTAAATAATCACTAGGACAACGAAATGCAAAGACTTCTGGGAAGGAGATCTTCTATATAGTTGTGCTCATTTGGAGTGAAGGTTATCACTCATGATAGACCAAAATTGTTACATTATGATATACATCATGACTTAATTAAATCACAATCACAGGAACAAATACAAAGACAAGTTATTTACATAGAAAACTTCTTCTACGAGAGACATATAGGAATAATCATCTTACGGCTTCTCACACACATGCGGCTATGTTTCTCTGTCAGTTCTCAGAAAGGATGGGTGTGTATAGTTTATATATGACAAGATAAACAGATCCACGAGAAAGACTCATTTACCTAGTACCACTGTTGTAAAAGTCGGCCGACTAGTCGAGTAGGGGGGGGGATAGCCGGCTTGATTAGGCCTAGTCGGCCATTAGTATGTCAACCCAACTAATCGGCGATTGTTTACATGTTACCTATGTTTTTTTTCTAAAAAGATAATGAATTCCTGGAGTTGTGAAAATTTTCTTTCTTGAAATGAAGACCAGATATTTCGTGTAAATTTTCTTTTCAAAGTGACTATAATCTTGGGTTCATCCATGAAGATTTGCATTCCTTTTTAAATACCTAGAGTGTCATCCATTAAGCCTATTGTTTTCATACATCTCTTTAAGATGGTTTAGTTGAAAGGTAGTTGAAGCACTTTCTTGATGTTGTGTGCACTACTATATCATATTTACTGGTCTGGACCTGTCCTTATTGCATTGATAGTCTAAGTGCATCTTTGACTTTAAGTGGTAAGATTCTTCATACTAATACTGGTCTTGATATAGACATCTCTTGTTGGTCTGCATATTCCAACCGTGTGTTTTGTGCAAATATTCATTGAGGACAAGTTAGATGTTTTGTGTTGTCAAGTGTGTGTTTGAGGATGCTCTAGATTTGGAAAGGTTATTAATGCTGCAATCCAACTGCAAGGAAATTTTATGTTTGCGAGGAAATTTTTTGCTAGTGTGTTCTTGTCATTCTTTTAAGTTCTCTTATTTTTCAAACCGAAAATCTCTTTTTCATCAACCAAACCTAGTATTGTAAGTTGCTATACCAATACGAACTATACTAAAACATCTATTACCAGATACCATTCTATTGTCAACATCACCACCTTTTGAGCTGTAATAGTCGAGATCGTAACTAAACATCAGAGGTATATCGGGTAATCACTTTTACCGATTTATATATTTAAAGTAATTAAAAAATCAAAACCGACCAATGACCGACTAAATCCGATTAGTCGCCCGATTGCCGATTAATCCTCCCCGCCGACTGAGTACCGACTACCGATTTCTGCAACCTTGCCTGGTACATGAAACATGACTCAGTACTCCCCTCATGTTGGGAATGGATGTCAATGATATCAATCATGTTTAAGTTGTCCATATTCATCTTATGTTCCGTAGTGGTAGACTTGTGTTGAATATGCCTACCAATCGATATTATGACTTGATAAAAGGAAAGCAAATTCGTGCATCATGGTTTTTTCTCGAGTGAAGTGACATGCCTGGTGTGATCATGTTGAGCCAGATTATTTGCAAGATTAATAGGGACCTTATAATCATGACACAACTTCATTGTGAACTTAACAGTGAAACTCTTGTTCGAGCATGTTCTTGACTCGAAGCATCTCAACCCATGGACTCAGTATTCAAAGAAATTCCACCGAATTTCTTCGAAAATTTCATTTCTCTAGGTCACTGAAATTTAAACGCTACCTTATTTCTTTTTCCAGGATTTCAATGAAATATCAACGAAATTTCATCAAAATTGCATGTTATTTTGGCGAAATAATAAAAATAAGGGAATCTACCCTTCGCTTTCATCGAAATTTGCATATATTAATGAATTTTTACTTATTTATTCACCGATGTGTTGAGTTGTTAGAGTGGTTTACATTGTTTGAAAACATTTCTTTAGTTAGTTTCTGACTTTTAGATCTAAATCCAAACCAAGTCAGTTAGACACGAGATTTAAGAGTTATATCTATTTTTTAACGGAGAAGCTTTATTTTTATTTTTTTTACTTTGATATATATATTCTGATTAGTTGTTATTATATGTGTCACCTCATTCTTATTAACGATGGGATTATTTACAGTTCTAACTCTAGCAGCACATTGCTCTACATATCAACATGTATGATGATTATGATTATAATACTACTTCAAAACTTATATTGCAATTCTATTTTTCAAATATGTGTGCATTTCAGTTTTATTTATTCACTTAGGAATATTAAAAACCTTATTTTTGAAAAAGCCAAGTTTAAAGTCATTTATAAGAGTTTTGACTATTTCACCAAAATTCTTTGAAATTTCTCTTTCTGAACTTGGCGAAACAAAATTGAAACCCGAAATTTAAGGTATTGCTTTCTTGCGGCTTCTCTATATTACAAGAAGTATGCGCGACTATGCGAGTGCTAGGTTGTTAGTCAAACTTTCAAGTCTTGTAACTATAAGTATTTACCTACTATTAAGTTGGATGTAGATCGTGCTTGTGAATGCTATGCAGTTTTTTGGTGTTAATTGATTTCTTTGTATCTTGTATAACATATATTTTAGACATAATTGTTATAAAGGTTTCTGTTAGTGTGTGTATGTTTGTGTGTCTTATTTTATATTTAAAATTAAATCTTTCTAAGTTGAAAGTATTTTGCTTAGATATAAGTTTGAAGTTATCATTTCAATCTTCAATTTCTTGCGTAAGATATTATTTTTGTAGTACTCTTTGTTGGCCCGTATTTTTCTCTGTTATTATTGCACACATCACCATTCTCTTCATGTTTAAGAGGTGAAACTAATGGTGTCTAATTTCAATTCCAAATCTAGTTATGGTTCTGAGCGGTATACTATTGTTTTACCGTTAGAGCGATTGGATGGAAAGTTTAATGTAACATATCATGTTTATATCTTACTATGAGCAATAAAAATGTGTATTTCTATCTCATTTATTGAGTTAAAGTATATTAGAAATCTTAATTTTAGAAAAAATCAGTTTTATAGTAATTTCACCTATTTCTAGCCATTTCACTAAAATTTCACCAAAATTCCACTGAATTTCTCTTTCCAAGCTGGTTACTGAAACGAAACCGAAATCCGACGGCCTTGTCTCAACCCCCAGTGTTGCACCATGATATTTAGATTCAACATAGTGGATCTAACACATATCGTCTATTTATTGGTCCCCTATATAATAAGATTGTTACTGACATTTTTGCAATGGTCAGACAACTATCAGGTGTGGTGAGGTGACCGACTGAATAATCAATGTTCGGTCAATATTGGGTCCGACTGAATCGAGCATGTTCTTGACTCGAAGCATCTCAACCCTCATGGTTTTAGCACAATATTTAGATTTAACATTGTGGATTTAACACATATCGTCTATTTCTTGGTCCTTTATATAATAAGATTGTTATTGACATTATTGCAATAGTCTGTCGACTAGATTGAATAGTCGGTATGACTATGAGGTGCAGCGGGTGACCGATTGAATAATCAATATTCGATCAATAGCGGGTTTGATCGAATAGGCGGTATGTCTATTTGACCGACCGCTTAACTATTCGATCGACAATTGGCCGACTACTAAATTTTTTTTTTTTATTTTCAAGGGTTATAATATATCATCGTATTAACAAATCCATCTTGGTTTTCCCGTAGTGCCTTTTTTTAAAACAAACGACGTCAACTACCATGCTTAAATAAATGTTATGATGCATTGCTTCTTTTAATTGCATTAAACCTACCAATTTGTGCATCTTGACTTTGTCTAAAATTCAATTAGAGCTTTTATCTTGTTAACCGTTGAACATATATACACATGTGTAAGAATATATGTTTGATATAATTTTTTATATTTAAAATAATTTGAAATATATAACCGAATATATCCAAACAGTCCTCCGAATATCTTTTATTCTTTATTTAATTACCCCTTCGATTGAATACCGAAATATCAACTATTGCAACATAGTTGTTGAGATATATGGAATAAGTAAAGGTATCTTTTATTCTTTATTCAATGACCCTCCGATTGAATATCGAATACCAACTATTGCAACATAGTTACATAGGTGTTGAGATATATGGAATAGTTGAGGGTAGATCTGTAACATCACATGCCTTGACATGAGTAATTATCAAGGATATCTGGCCTTCACAACTTGTTGGACTTAAGCCGAGTGGACCCTTGACCACCGCTCAATATGATGAAGTCCAAGTTATGTTGTAGTAGTCTCCACTACTTATAACCTACTCTCACACTCTATAATCACTGGAGATGATCTAATGGTTCCCACCTCGTAAGCAATTGTGTAACTCAATGTTCATTATCTTTCTATTTGCAAAGAGCAATCCTCTTCCCATATTTTCTTTAAATGATAAAAGATCATGTACACCGCATTGAGATGTGCATTAGATGCATACATACCTGGGTCACAACATTTGCTGTGTGGGAGATATTAGGCATGTTGAGTGTTGGGTAGATAAGCTTCCTAACATGCTTTTAGTACCATAACTTACTTTAAGTCAATCATCCATGGATTTTTCATTTTCTATTCCAAACTTATTATAGGGTATATGTATATTGATGACCTGATGCATATAAGGAATTTCGACGATGGCGGAAAATAAATTTGGACGGTGGAATTTTTGGTGGAGAAGAATGGGAGGGGTTGAGAAGAGAAGCTCGTCGGAAAAACGAGGGATGTTGGAGAAGAAATCGTGAAGACCACGTGGGGGAAGGAGAGAGAGAAGAGAGAGGGAGAGAGAGATAAATCTCAAAATTTCATATCAACTGAACTGTTTAACACAATAGCCTATCATCCCTTTATATAGGAGAGATGAGGTTACAAAAATAGAAACTCAAATTCAAACTAATTATCCTAATTTGACTCTAACCAACTAACTAACTAAATTTGAAATTCAAATTAAAACGAACGACTTTTGAGATCACATGTGATCTCTTTTATTTGACTAAAATTATGACAACTCAAAATAAACGTAAATAAAATTAACGGATAAAAAGTAGATAAAAATGCAGCCCTATTTATCCATTTCACGCTGCATCATGACCCAACCTTTCGATCGTATTGAGTAGATCAAGAACATACATCCTTTAGTGGATCCTTATTCCGGCTTTAGGTCTTGCAATTTCAGTGGCAAGGGAGTACCTAAGTTTTCCCAGGTTGTTGAGCTCGAGCTCAAAGGATAACTGTGATTTTAGCTGGTAAATTCCATAAATGTCATGACTATTGATAACCATGTCAGTCAATCCAAGATTGCGTTTGACAAGGAGTCATCATTTCCTTGTTAGTACCCTTGGTTCTTCGTCATCAAATCTCATCCTCTCATGCCATGCTCTACACGACGGTTTGAGGTCATATAGAGATATTTCTTTAACTTGTAGCACTTTCTTGCCTTTGCATATGCTGGGGATACATAGATTCCATATGCCAGTCTTTTTTTATAAAAGCATTCTTTATGTCCAACTGATACACCTTCCAACCAAACATGCCAACTAGTGATAAATAATCCTAATCGAGTTCATCTTAGCCACTGAAACTTCTGTAAGTAGTCAATCTCAAACATCTGAGTACTTTCTCTTGCGGCCAATCAATCCTTATTTCAATCTAGTTTGACCATCAACCTTCAATTGATCGTGTATATCCATTTGGATCCCATTACATTGTGCAGCCGGGGATTTCCACAACAACAAAGCCTTTTCTCGCAAAATTTCGACCATTTCTCGATGTCATCCTTGCGCAGTGGCCATTCTTATTTAGGAGTGGCGCAGGGGATGCTAATCTTCTATGGATTTCCTCAACATCCCACGTATTGTTCTTAACAAGTGCATTGGAGTTTATGAGTTGAATTATATGTTAGGGTTTGAGTCCCACTTTTTCGGGAATACTTGTATATTTTTATCATGTGTGTAAACCCTACCATAGCAACTCACTGTATATAAAAGGCAAAGGGCTCTGTTACGCAATAAGAAACATGGTTGATTTCCCGTAAGCACATGTTGATGAAGTTAATCCTATTTTGCTTCACACCACTTGGTATTGGCTTGGGCCTCCGCCACATTCCTAAGAACAATAGAAGAAGATAAATAGGATGACAAAATATTTTGTAACGAGGATTGAGGTTAGTGCACTCTACATATCTTTCTATCATGTATCTTGAGGGGGCGCTGTCTCATGACTTTCCAGATACCAATAGGCACATTTTCTATCTTCGCTTTGTTTCCCTAGGCATAACCTTCATCATAGTTGAGAGACAGAATCAGGAAAATCTATTACCTGTCCTTGAGGATCACGTACTGGAGCAGGAGAAGATGAGCCAGAATTTGTAGGGCTCCTGTCTATTCAGCTAATTATTGCTGCCCAAAATGTGTGTTTTCTTGTTCATTACATTTGATTTCCACATGCAACTCATTCATCTTCTCCGTCTTTTTCTGTCATTTACAGTTCTGTGATCCGTCTGTATTATAATTTACCTTCACCCTCAGAGCTCAAAATCTCAAGTTTTTCTACTTCTGATGCTCACTCATGTTCTCCCCTAGAAGAGAAGAAGTAGAAGATTTTGGTTGGTTCTTCAAAAGATGACATCTCTAGTGATGTATTGTGGCCTAGTAGATGGGTTAAGGCACTTATATCCTTTTTATGTGACAAAATACCCGAGGAGGACCCCTTTATATGGAGGGGTCCAAACTCCGATCCTCAGGTGTCAAATTGTGAAAAAAACATGCACAAAAAAATCAAACACCCAGGAAATAACATATGCTCATCCAACAAAATATATTCTCTAAAGTAAGGGGTTCATCCTTGATGTACATGAGGTAGCACACCATTTTCAATAAATGCATCGACGAGTATCACATCTTGCCAATACCTTTGGGGCACATTGAAATATGTCCAATAATGACAATTTTGCTGGTCAGCTACTCCATTCTCTGTTATGGAGTCTCGCGAATGATATTTCTCTTGAATGACTTTTTGCAGTGCCACACCTATGTTCTCTATAGTATTATTTGAGTGAAACACTTCAACTGACATACCAAATAGATTGGATACCTTTTTTTTAAACTTCGAGAATAACATAATAGTAACCATCCGTAGATTCCGACATAGCTAGTTCCAAACATAATGAAACGCTAATGAAAAAGGTGACATACTTTTATTATAAAAAATAGGGTTAACATTTTCTGATGTGCTTCATGAGTGGCAAATCTCTCAATGAATTCACGTGTTTCCAGAAATAAAGTAGCAAAGAGTTTTTTTAAAGAACCAAAGTTCAGATGTCTAAGTCGACTGTGCCACAAGATAATCAATGTAATTGTCCTTGCCATCTCAAATGCGGCAGAGACCAGGCAATCTTTTTTTTTATGTCAAAACGGGTGAGTCCCCACTGCGGGGATCACCGCCTATTGAATTTCATTAATAAAGATTCGGAATACATTACCGAGAGAGCCAGAAATTATACAAAGCTTTACATTGGGACACTGCATTCTCATTGTAGAATCTCTGATTTTTGAAGATAAGCTCGTTGCGGCCCAGCCATATTGCCCAGAGAGCGGCCAACGGCTTAGAACAATCGTCCCTAGAGTTTTTGCCAAACCTCCTGATGGACTCCCAGAACCCATCCATCCCTTCACGCCGCACCCAAGGGATTGCAAGCTCCGTCCAAACCCGCTCAGACGTCATGCAATTGAAAAATAAGTGATCAGAGTCTTCGGCCTCCTCGCCGCACCTGTCACACCGAGTATCGGAAAGGCGAAAAATACGCCCTCTCCTTACTTTGTCCAGCAGCCTACCCTTTCTTAGGCACCAGAGAAAGACCTTGACCCATTCTGGAATCTTTGTCGCCCAGACAACGCGCATATCCAGACAAAGGTCGGCATCCCGATCCTCAGTTCTCCTTGTCAATTCAAGGTAAGCCCTTTTTACCGTGAAAGCAGTGCCTCTCCAGCGGAAGTGGTCGCGGTCCCACAAGAAGGATTCCTGGCGCAATAGAGTATCCAACAAAGCCAAGTGTCCCGCGAGACCAGGCAATCTTGGCAGGGAGTTTGTAGAGACCTTCGGCGATCATATCGACCCTGATTTCTTCCCAGTCAGAAGATCCTGCCAGTCAACTATCCTTGTGAAAAATAAATCAATGGTAGACCAGGATCATGAAGTGCATTTTGCAATTGAATATAATAACCAGATAGTAATACTCCTTTTCCAACATTGGCAACAGTCGATCCTGTTCTTATAGCCATATGGTCCATACGAGACTCGATTTAGTATCCATTGAAGTAATGGGGATTTTATGTCATGGTCGATTGAGCCACTATTTAGGATCCATTCATCAATAGTTGACATGGTATCAGAAGTACCTTTCTTACCTTAAATAACATGGGCTTTGTTAATGGGGGATGTATCGTCAACTTTTTCTATACCTGCTACGATCTTAGATAGTGCAGCCTGAAGTTTTTGAACTTAATCTGAAAACATCTTCATACCTTGTTCACCAACTATCTTTGAGTCAAGTGGCTACAACCATACTGTTATGGGTCTGGAAATAAATCAAGGAGATCATTGTCTCAGTCTTCACCTGTCAAGGAGGCTTCTTATTAAGGTACATGTCCGACCAGCTTTGCGTAATATGATCTGGCTTGATGCAACGTGTGCACATCTTTACCTGATTCCCACTTTGTGTTCTTTGTGCACTTCTTTACCTGATTCCCACCTTGTGTTCTTACTCCCATGGCCATAAGGCCCCATGCTTCTAGAGACGGAAGCTTGTTTGAAGGATCTGGATTTGCACATTCTCATTATCTAGCTTCTGATTCATGCTGATCCTTTCCCAATGGCATTGCAGGTCATTTGGAGACTTCCTCCCAATTGGATTTTCGTATAGCCATAATTGGTAGCATCAATCATTTCCCTCTTATAAGATCATGCAGTCTCTTGAGTACGTTGCTATATCCAGACCTGTTGTTTTTTCTCACTGAACATGCTGGCGAGAATAGTCCACATCAGATAAACAATCTTTTTCCTGATGACTAATAGTTCTAGCTCAGTAAAGGCAGAGTTGATGATCCATGTCTTGACGTGGATGTCTTCAAGATACCAAAGTTCCTAACATGGATACCTTGCAGAGAAAGAAGGGGATCGATCGAACATGAATTTGATCAATCGTTCAAATTGTTGAAGGGAATAAGCAAGATAAATTTAATCAAACCCTAGAGATCTCTTATATAGGAGAAAAGCTCTATGGGTAAATTACAGAAACAGGACAATTAAAGACTAGAATAACATAATTATTCTAACACTCCCCCTCAAGCTGGAGCATATATATCTAGCATGCTCAGCTTGGAACAACATAGATGAAAAGGACCTCTAGCAAGAGCCTTGGTGAACATGTCTGCAATCTGCTCTGTTGATGATACATAAGAAGTCGAAATAAGCCCCTTTTGAATCAAATCCCGTGTATAATGACAATCCACTTCAATGTGCTTTGTCCTTTCATGGAAGGCTGGATTATTGGCTATAAACAAGGCGTCCTGATTATCACATTTAAGATGCATAGGAAGAGGTACTTCAATAGTTAAATCAGTCAAAACAGATTTGACCCACATCATCTCAGCACTACCTTGGGCCATTTCCCTATATTCTGACTCTACACTGGATCGAGCCACGACGGTCTGTTTCTTACTCTTCCAAGCTACTGGTGAGCTGCCAACAAATACAATAAAGCCTGAAGTAGACTTTCTATCATTAGGGCACCCAGCGTAGTCTGCATCAGCACAACCTGTGACGGATATAGAGGTATCTCTTCTAAACAGAAGGCCAACACCTGGAGACGACTTCAGATATCTCAAAATCATAAAAACAACATTCATGTGAGCCTGCCTGGGTTGCTCCATGAATTGACTTACCCTATTCACCGCGAAGGCTATATCCGGTCGGGTAATACTAACATACAACAACTTTCCCACGAGCTCTCTATATCATCTCTTGTCCACCTCCTCAGAGTCATCATCATAAAGTTTAACATTAGGATCCGTAGGAGTAGTGGCTGGTCTACATCCTGCCATACATGTCTCAGATAACATATCAGTAACATACTTCCTTTGTGTCATTACCATGCCTTGCTTATTTCGTGCAAACTCCAATCCCAAAAAGTAACGAAGTGTACCCAGATCCTTGGTAACAAACTGCTCACTAAGAAAATCCTTGGCTGCTCGAATGCCCTGTTCATCACTGCCTGTGATAACAATATCATCAACATATACGAAGATAATCACAGTACCTCGCTGGTCTCTCTTTACAAAGAGAGTATGATCTGCTGTAGATCTGACGAAGCCCTTTTGTTCAATCAACTCCGAGAGCTTCTGAAACCAAGCCTGTGGACTCTGCTTCAGGCCATATATAGCCTTATGAAGACGGCATACCATACTGGACTCCCCCTCAGCAGCAAACCCTGGTGGCTGCTGCTTATAAACCTCTTCCTGCAAGTCACCATACAAGAAAGCGTTCTTGACATCTAACTGAAACAGGGGCCAGTCACGGACGATAGCAACTGCAATGAGAATCCGTAACGTAGAATGACGTGCTACTGAAGAAAACGTCTCCTGATAGTCCACCCCATATGTTTGGGTGAACCCACGAGCAACCAACCTGGCTTTGTATCTCTCAACCGTACCATCAGCCATATGCTTAACAGTAAAGATCCATTTGCTGCTCACTATTGACGCACCTGGTGGAGGATGCACAATACTCCACGTACCACGCGACTGCAACGCCGCCATCTCTTCTTCCATAGCTAAACGCCACGGACTGCTCTGTAGTGCCTCCTTATATGACCGTGGGATGTCAACTGTCGATAACCCAACAACAAACTGGCGAAAGTCCGGGGATAAACGCTCCAACGAAGCCTGAGATCCAAACTCCACCCCATATTTGGGATTCATCGTCCGCGCACACTTTTGCCTTCGATGGACAATAGGAATATCTAGGTCATCAACCGAAGTAGTGAAAGTACCATCAGTACCCTGTACATCCATCTGCGCATGCAAATCACCTGTGCCATCAGTAGAACTCAAATGATCAGTACATACCTCGGACGTGCTGGATGATGGAGGAGGCACATGAGCAGAGGGCCGACGCTGATAGACCTGAGGATAAAAAGTAGTAGCTGGTGGTGGCGGTGGTGGTGGTGGAGTAGGCTGTGGTGGTGGGGGTGATGTCGGAGTAGAGCATGGAATAGATGGAGGAGGAGGCACATAGATGTCGTCCCCTTCCTCTGAGTGAGTGAGTCTGTCACCTGTAGGAGAAAAATACATAATAGACTCAAAGAAGGTGACATCTGCACTAACATAATATCGTCGTCTAACTGGATCAAAACACCGATAACCTTTTTGGGTTTTGGAATAACCTACAAACACGCATTTGACAGCTCTGGGAGAGAGCTTGTCAAGACCAGAACAAACGCAACAGACCCAAAAACATGTGGTGTTAGGGAGAAAAGATATGTCTCGGGAAACACAGTCAAGAACGGGATCTTCTCCCCTAACACTGACGAAGGCATACGATTAACCAGATAGCAAGCAGTTAGAACCGCATCCCCCCAATAGGAGCGAGGGGCACGACTCTGAATCAAAAGGGTTCTGGTCATATCCAACAAATGACGATGTTTCCGTTCAGCCACCCTATTCTGTTGGGAGGTATATGCACAAGACTTCTGATGCACAATCCCATGAGACATAAGGAATTTAGAAAGTTGGGTACTACACAACTTTAGAGCATTGTCAGACCGTATATACTTCACTCTAGCAGAGAAAATATTTTTTATTTCAATAATAAAAGACTGAATAACATGACCAGCATCAGATTTATTTTTAAGAAGAAAGACCCAAGATAACCTAGAAAAATCATCGACAACAACAAGATAAAACCTGTGCCCTTGAAGATCAGGGACTCGACTGGGACCCCAAATATCAAAATGAAGTAACTCAAACAGACCATGACGACTTGGACCTAGACGATTCTGAAACGACGATCGGTGATGTTTCCCAAGCTGGCATGCCTCACATTGAAAAGTAGACCTGGGAGAAATCTGTGAAAGGATATGAACCATCTTTTGCAACGGAAGATGACCAAAGCGGAGATGCCATGTGTAAGGAGAGACAGATCCAGTACTAACAGAAGAGACACCAGCATAAGGAGACTGCACCAGTCTATAGAGACCCCCTTGCTCACCAGCATAAGGAGACACCATCTTTAGTGATTTGACTAATCGACAGTAAATTCATTGAAAAATCCGGATCATAAAGAACATTCTGAAGCCGTATCGCAGGGGTCAACTGCACCTCCCCCTGACCAGTAATGGGAGAGTGTGTCCCATCAGCTATCACCACAGATCGTCCTGTCTGAGTTGCATTAAAAACGTCCAATTGCTTTCTATCACCACATAAATGATGAGATGCTCCTGAATCCACGATCCATTCTGATAGATCTGCTCTGTAACAACTAGTAAGAGCATATGTTGTACCTGACGTGGATGCTGATGCTGAACCAGCTATCTCCGAAGATCCGGATGTACTGGTTGGCCCCTGACCTGGCATGATCTCTCTAAGCCGTGCCACTAACTCCTCGAACCTCTGATCCGGGACATGGGAAGGACCCCCATCCTGCTGAGTCTGCTCCGCCACACGTGCTGTAGTAGTAGGAAAACCATGCTTAGAATAGCATGTTTCCTCTGTGTGACCAAGCCTGCGACAGTAAGTGCACGGCTGTCGAGGAGGTATGTAACCTCCTCCTCTGCCACGAACACCTCTACCTCGAAACTGTGGAGATCCGCCCCTGCCACGAGATGCTGCCATGGCTGAGGACGTCTGAGATCCACCATGAGATATGGAGAGTCTGCTCAACCTGCGAAAGGCCTCTTCCATAGGAGGTATGGTAGCATCTGTAAGAATCTGTGCTCTGGCGGCATCATACTCCTGATCAAGGGCGGCTAGAAATACCCCTGTCATCACTGAGTCCCTATATGCCTTCAACTGTTCTGGTGTGGCTGTCAACGGAATGTACCCGTGTAGCTTCTCAAACATACCCCTCAGAGAGGTATACAGGGTATGAAGAGAACGGCCGTTCTGTTTCATAGTGAAAATGTCATGCTGGAGTTGTAAGATCTTGGACTCGTTCTTTGTCGGAGAATATGTGACAGCTAGGATATCCCACATAGCCTTCGCAGTGGGTTGACTCAGAATGTCGTTGGCTATCTCCATGGACACTGTACTTGATAACTATACACGTGCATATGCATCGTCAGCCTCCCATGAGGCGTTAACCCCAGTCTTCTCAACAGATTCCTCTAGTGTGAGGATATGCTTCTTGCTATTGCATTGCATACGACTCATGAACTGCATGGCCCACAGTTCATAGTTCATGCCGTCCATTTTCACAACGGGCGCTGGACCATTAAAGGCACCCAGAGACGGGAGATCTACCTTGTTGTCTGACATGATGACAACAATACTCTGCAACTGGGGTTAAACAACTAGACAATAATGTCTACGTGAACATATAGGAAGGCTGTTGTGAACGTAGACTCAAACCACAACGCCTTCCATACCTTGGACGGAACCTCTGCTGCTGGTAGGGCAAACAGGAACTGAGAGTCACACGCACACCCTCAGTCACACGTGGATGATTCTGCCTTCACGCGTGGATGTTAACAGGAACTGAGGGCAAACAGGAACTGCCTTCACGCACAAGGGCTTCAGGACAGAGGGCAAGCCAGTCACGCGCAGAGCTTCAGGACTTCACGCGCAAGGACTCCACGCGCGCAAGCAGGAACCAAGAGGCGCGCGAGGCAGACTTGCAGGACGCGCGGGAGGGCTACAGGATGCGCAAAGGCGCGCGCGCAAGGCTTCGCGCAAGGCGGCGCACGAGGCGCGCAAGAGGCTTCACGCACGGGAAGAGGCGCGCGCGAGGCTACACGCGCAGGAGGCGCACGAGCAGCGGCGCAGCTGCGCGTGCGGCGGCGGAGGGAGGGGAGGGGCGGCGCCGATCGGAGAGAGAAAGAGAGAGAGAGGCTGGCGGGTGGGGTAGGTTAGGGTTAGGGTTTCGAGAACTCCAGTCTAGGACCATGGCTCTGATACCATGTTGAAGGGAATAAGCAAGATAAATTTAATCAAACCCTAGAGCTCTCTTATATAGGAGAAAAGCTCTATGGGTAAATTACAGGACAATTAAAGACTAGAATAACATAATTATTCTAACACAAACTATGACTGGTTGCTCAATTTGGAGTCGTGATCGATCATGGAAGGCTCTTGGAAAAAAAACAAGCAAAAAATTATCAATCGGCCTGGGAACTTTGATCAATCATGGGATGCTCTTGAAAAAAACAGAGGAGCAGTATGCGACCGATCCATCTGGAACCTAAATCGGTCGCTAAAACTTTATGGCAGAGTGATGATCACAGCATCACGTGGAGCAAAACACAACAGCAAGAGCAAACATAAAGATGTAATTTACGTGGAAGACCTCTTCAAGTAGTATAGGAACACAAGAATGATCACCATGCAACCTCCCACGAGCGACTACGTTTTTCTCTCTTAGTTCTCATCAAGACATGGGAATATGACTCAACAAATACTTGCACACTATTTAAATGCGGAATAGGAACATATTTGCCATACTGCGAAATTTTTACATGAATGAACATGAGGTGCCGGGAAAATTCCCGACTTCCTATTTTTAATCTTTTGCATCTCGTCTTTTAATTTCTCCACTTTTTTCGTACTTTTGAGGTTTCAGTCAAGTAAAGCTTCTAACCTCCCACTGCCATGAGATCCATGCCTCCCAAATGCAAGCAATGGCTACTGTCTTGTGCTATTTGCTTAGTGATCATAAACGGAAAAGATTGGAGAGTAATCCATCACTTTTTCGAGTACAGACGTATGTTGACATGTATAATCGGAGTTAAATAATAATACAGATGCTATGTGCAGGGACATTCTCCGATGGGGAAGAAACATTGGATCGAGCAAAACAAGGACAAGGAGACGCGCAGGCTCTGCTGTTTACAGCAGTGCTTCTTCATTAGAAACCCTTGTAAGTATTCCTTCTTCACCCATGCAAGCTATTCCAGGGTTTCTGAAGTTTTCCTTCGATGGTAGATTGGGCATCTGTACTTGACCGATGAGAACCGGCTGGAAGAGCTCATGTGCAAGTTGGGATTCTCCGCTGACGCATCGGCTGAGAAGCTCGCTGAGAAGAAGGCATAGACTTATTCCCTTCATTACAGGTAAACACTATCTCAGTAGCCTGGAAGATTTTGATAAAAGGAGGCATCTAGAACTAAATGTATCTTATTGATATGGTTCCTTTACTAACTGAGGAAGTTGCAGTTAGCACTGCATAGCCCGTGATATGATGTCGGATCTGTGGTATTAGCCGCGGCAACTGTCCGGTGCTTCTACGAGCAGAGGGAGTGCTCCAGTTTCACCTTGCCATTGCAACCAAAATCTTGATGTACACCGTCAAACCAAATCGATGGACATCCGAGCATTCACAGGGAGATGTACTGCGAGTTCCTGATAACAATCATATCTGAGTTATATAGATTTTAATGCGAAATGGGGGATTGCATCTAATGACAATCACCGCGATCTAATTATGGATGCGATTTCATGTAATAACTTTACATTACCACAATCCAGATGGGTTGTAATGTATTTCCTTGTAGCACAATAATGTGGTGAACTACTAGTTTAACAAATCTATGCATGTGGTATACAAAATAAAAGGCAACTAATATATGCAAGCAGAAGTACTGCAGTCTTCCTATGAGATTTGTAAAGTAGAAAGATCATAGATGTGTTTTTAACGCACAAAAGCAGCGCACATAAAAAATGTGCTAAGCCTTCTCCCACTATAAGTAGTGGTCGGCTACCTGGATTCTTGCTTAAATCCATGTTAAAAGATTCAACTATTTTTTATGATGGTCATCGACTACCTAACGCAACCCCTGTAAGAGTGGGATTTGAACCTTGGTCTTTTGTGTGATAGACACATTGTACTACTACTAAACTATTAAGTGGGTATAAAAGCAGGGCAAAATCCGTAAAGATATGTCTTGAGTTCATGCAGCTTGGCATCATATCTACCTTTTTGGTTTTTTTCCCTTTTTCTGTGAAGCCGTGTTTGTGTCAGGACGATATATTTTTCTTTTTTTTACTTTTGGTTAATCCCATCCGTTAGATCGCGACTTGGTTAGATTAGCTCAGTCATCTGGTTGAACTAATGAACTAAACAAACGGAGGGTTATGGTTGTAAAATAGAGCGGTTATTCGAGGTCTTGGTCGTAATTTACAATTACATAGGATTGAACGTAATTACGAAATTACTCAAAGTTATGAGTGTAAATATCCCTTCCATGTATGATCCGTTAATATTTTCTTTTTTTATGTGTGTAGATATTTTTATTTATATTTATTTTAGAGTAAGTACAAAATCTCATACGATATTATATACATATATTTATATCAGTGAATTTTAAAAGGTTGGAATCACATGGACTATCGAATTTTGAGAACTTGACATAATCTCCGACATCTGAGAAATATTGATATGACATTGTTATATTTTATTTGTATGGATGATCTTTTAGTTCGATATTATATATATTTTAGTGCATCATAATTATACGGTTTATATCGTGTTATATATATATATGTATATGTATGTATATATATGTACTGAAGTATCTTTCTCAAAAAAATGTATTAAATTATAAATTCACACAATAGTGAAAGCATGTATTTTGAACGGGTAAATATGAGTTATCACATCTGGAGAAGGCTGTATCATGACAGTAAAGTATATTATGTTATTTTTTTAGATATTTCAATAGTAATGTCACATGTAACAAATATAACATTGTCGTTTGTGAATGTTCCAAAAATGTTGAAGATAATGTCAAAGTTTCTGAAATTCGGGGGTCCGTGTGATCTCAACCATTTTATATATACTGATTAGGGATGTCAGCCGGTCGGGTTTGAGGCGAGTATTACTATTCCCAAATCCATACCCGTTTATAATATCACTATCCATACCCGTCCATATATAAACGGGTAATTTCTAGCGGGTACCCATATATTCATCGGACACCCTTGTATCCAATGGGTACCCATATCTTCGACATGGTAAATCTTAAGTTTTTTTTATAAATGTATACAAAATTTTCACAGATAGACGAAATAGAGTGAGACTGTATAATATGTGATTCATAAAAATGTGCAATATATAGAGAAAATTAAATGTTTATATATGTTAAGTGTTTAACTCTTTTATGCTGATAGTTTTTCTTTATTAAAGATATAAAAAGTTAGTTGAATAAAAAAATGGATGGAGAGGAGAAAATTGAGTGGATATTTGTACATGTAGATCGATACATATTATATATGAAATGGATTAGGGTCTAGTTTGATTAAAATGCAATGCACACATCTATCTTTATATATATATATATAGGATTTTTATCCAGAGAGCACTGTGCCCATTTTAATGGAATGAGCCCATCCTCACAGCCGTTGGATTACCAATATCAATCCCTAAATTTTAAGATCGCGTCACAATATTTGGTGTGTATTTAAAAATGGTATTTTCAGATTTTCTAAAATTAGCGTTCGTTGATTTTTTCGTATTGTGTTTGATATGGTCATTTCGAATACATTCTTATTGATCTCGCGCGACGACCAAGCTTCTGAAATTGCAGGAGCTTCGTTCTTCGAAGGTATTTTTGTAGAAGTTTTTTTAATCAATCGTTCGTTGTGAAATTTATGTTTCCTCTTATTTTTTTCTCGTGATTTGTCATTGCTGGTTCATATTATGATCTCAGTTTAATCTTTTGTTTTTATATTTTCGATTTCAGTTTCAAAACGCGATGGTGGATTTGTCATTGGATTTGGATCATGAAATCTCATAAGCAATGACGCATGGTGATTCTTGGTTGGATTTGGATCGTGAGAACATCATATGAGAAGGAACGATGATGGATGACTTTCACTTGTATTTGGATCATGAAAGCAATATGATTGCTTAGAAGTTTACATCCACAGAACACGAGATCCTGTTGTTCCATCTTTTGAAAATGATATCATTAGATATAATCAGATATTCTTTGTTTTAATATCAGTAAATTTTGTATTAATAACATTAACATGATGTGTATAACAAGTAACTTGTTAAATTATGTAAGTAACTTATAGATCATCAATCTATTTGTCAGAACGATAAGTAACATCTTATATATTGTGCGTAATATCTGCAAATGGAATCAGTAACATCTATACAATAGTGAAGTAAATAGTTGTTGCGAGATCGGTAATATCCAAATAGCGGTTAGTAACTTATATTCATTTTATTATATGGTACATATTTCAGTAATATGAATACACTGGTCAAGTAAGTGCTTGTTGTGAAGTCAGTAAAACCATAACAAGTGGTTAGTAATTTCCATATGTGTTATTGCTTTGAACAGAATTTAGTATTTTAGAGACAGTACTCAAGTAATATATATACAGTCTCAAGTAAATTTTTGTTGTGTGTTTAGTAATGTATATATCTATATCTTATAGCACATGTTCAATAATATTTATACAATTTTCAAGTAATGACTATTATGAGATCAGTAACAATAGAATAATATCTTCAGTAACAATCAGAATGGGTTCAGTAATATGGACATTGTAATCAGTAAATATTGTATGAACTCTAGTAATTATATAATCAGTAATTGATGTATGGATACTAATAACTATAACTTTAGTAACAATTACAATGAGTTCAGTAATTTAGAAACAATACTCAAGTAATATATACAGTCTCAAGTAAATTTTTGTTGTGAGATCAGTAACAATATTATGAGATCAGTAATAATAAATTAATATCTTCAGTAACAATCAGAATGGGTTCAGCAATATGGACATTGTAATCAGTAAATATTGTATGGACTCTAGTAATTATATAATTAGTAATTGATGTATCGATAGTAGTAACTATTAAGTATAACTTCAATAACTGATCATTGTGTAACTAAAATTTCAGTAACTATTCACATTGAGTCAGTAATATAGACATGAATATTCAGTAATTGTTCATATTAACATAATTATTTTATCTATTCAATTGTCTAGTACATATACATAAGTACTAAATAACTATAACTTCAGTAACATTCATAATGCATTCCGTAATATGCATATTTGTAATCGGTAATTATGGTATGAACATTAGTAACTGACGTGATCAATAATTATAATCAGTAATTTATCTTTTCTAATCTATACGTGGAATGATCATTCCATAAATAAAATATATGCCAACAATAATTTAAATGTGTATATTTTTTTATCTTACTAAAACCGACTACCTATTTTTAAGGAAATGATTTAACTCGAATTCCTATTATGTTAATAATGCAAAACACATTGTTATTGCCAAAACCGTCCCCTTCCAAATAGAACCAACACATACACGTGGCGATCTCACGTTTGGTGCTCATTTCAACCCAAATGGGCACAATGTTCTCTGGATAAGCCCTCTCTCTCTCTCTCTATATATATATATATTATTCGTGTTTGGGATGGGTTCGAGTTCGGGTACCCACAAGGCAATCCCAAACCCATACCCATACCCGCATGGGTAGTCAATTCAAAATCCAAACCCATCCAAAAGTAAATGGGACAGATTTTGGGTCCTTAAATGGGGCGGGTTCGAGTCGAGTACCCAATGGATAGACCCATATTGACATCCCTAATACTGATAAATATAGAATACAACATTTATATGAAATTTGTACTTACTAAAATAAAGAAAAATATACACATACATAAAAAAGAAAATAATAACAGATTTTGTTAACATGCTCTTAATATTTACTTCAGTAATTATTTTAAAGTGGACAAGTATACAATAGACCTATCAATATTGAAACCAAATCGGAACCATAAACCTTACCAAAATAGTCGGATCATGTTGAACCATGTAATCAAACTGGTTCAATCAGATGATGGTATCATCATTATTTAAAATCGGATTAAATCGGACCGGTGAGAAAGAAGTGCTTGAACCGACTAATCAAATCAAATGAAATTATATATATAATATACACTTAAATATACTTGAAATATAAATAAAGTACACAGACAATGTATATATTTCACACCATACATAAAATATTTTTTTTATACAACATCAAATGCCATACATATCATATATATATTATTTGGACTAGTTGTTCTATAATATAATAATAGTTTAGTTACATTTAAAATCCAATACATGCAAAAAGTTGTGTTAGTGTAGCTGGTTAGGAGTTTGAAATCAACAATCAAAGGTCATAGCTCAACTCCCACAATGAGGATTATTTTTTAAATAAATTAAATATGGTTCAACTTCGATTCAACCTGATTAAACCAGATCCAAATAATAAATTGAACCAGATGAGTTGACTAACCCGATCTCTCTCTCCTATCGGTTAAATTACATTTGCCCCCTGTAGTAAAATTGCAATGGATTCCTGAAGAATGACCACGTACCAACACGTTTTTCTTCCTCGTTGTACCTTCACCCATAGCCTGCGCACAATTTCTAGTCTTTTGAACCTCTCGCTACTCTGATCAGATCTGCGAACCCCGCCATGGAGATCGAGAGCCACATCCGACCTCGACCCGATCAGGAACAGCAGCTCGAGGACGGCGACGAATCCATGGAGGTCTCCGGTCTTCTCCCCCTCGCCGGACCCTCCCACCAGCCATACGTCTCCGAACTCCTTTCCTTCACCCTCGATCGCCTCCACAAGGTCGCCATCTTCATCTCCATATCGATTTCGGTCTCGATCTCTCTCTCTTTACCAGTCTATTTAGCGTTTTTTGCTGACGGATCTGCTTATGGATTCGGCAGGAGCCTGAGTTGCTGAGGGTGGACGCAGAGAGGATCCGCCGGCAGATGCAGGAGGTCGCCGTCGGAAACTACCGTGCCTTCATTGCTGCTGACGACGCGCTCTCCGCTTGCAGGGAGCAGCTCGCCGCCATCGGCCACCACCTCGACGACATGGTAGAGGAATTCTACATTGACCATTTTCCGCTGAATTGGGAGTTGCTGAAGGAAAAAAATGTTTTTTTTGAATTCGATGTTGTTACACGTAATGGAGAAATCTAGAGCTAATAATATATCTTTATGTTCTGAGTTAAGTCGAAACTCGGTAGATTCCAGGAGCCAAATATTGCAATAATCTATACAAATTATATATTCGAAGGAAATCGGTAAGTGTAAGGCTTGACAAATCATCCTTTGATCGGTAAGCGTAGGAAAAGTTAATTTTATGTTTGGCTATAATGTTGGTTGAATGTAAGTTAGAAATGTATAATTGGTACATCCACAAACACATGAATTCTGTCTTCTTTCAAAGAAAAATCTCTGTCACCAACATCTTTACACCAGACTTCACTTTCAGTGCCACCAACATCATGGCATCGCTTCCCGTTTCAGCGTGCACCTTCGGGGCATCATGAAATTGGAAGATGTTTGTGCCACAACCTGCCTTTGTAACATGCTATCTTCCATATATCATGAATCCCAGTAATAGAACGATGCCCCAAGATCTCCCAGACTCAAATCATACAACAAAAATCTGGCCAATTCCTCACCTGGAAATAAATTCCCAAGACAACTCCTTTCAAAATCTCTTCTAATAACCTGTTACATGCAGAAATGTTCAATATTCATCGTTCGAAATGGAGAAGAAGCCTCTGCCTGAAAACAATGTTGCACCCATTCAACAAGCATGGAAGGGTGGAGGGGGGTCGATAGGAAGCGAGTGCACCCTTTCCCGTTATTTATTTGTGTCAGTTTTGTATCTGATCTGCTATTTACTTACTGAAGAACGATTCCCGAAGCCTAGAATATAGCCGTTTATGAGTGAACTTTGAAAATATGTTTGTGACTATACATGTAGTTGTGTTGTGTATGGTGGCAAAGGCCAAAAAGCTATTGTATGAATGAGACTGTGTAGGTGTCAGATAAAACCAGGGCTGGTCTTTAATCTGTCCCACCGTGGATAGGGGTTTTCTGTATTCATACCATTTGGGGCAACCCCTCCAAACACATGTTAACCCATCCTCCAAAATAGCACTTAAGTGTTGATTCCGAATTTACTGCTGAAGAGTGAGTTATAGAGTGTAGGCATCAAGTATGACTAGATAATTCCGCTTTGCCTGAAGCAACCTTCTAAACCATTGCTATCAGAATTACAAATGAAGGGCAACTTGTACATCAAAACACGTTGGATTATGTTATCATGGTAAACTTTTGAGAAGGAATTTAAATAAGGACATTAATTCATGCCTATTTTTGTGGAAAATCCTTTCTTTGGCATTTTGTGGTACCAGATAATCTCGGACCACTTGTTAGCTGAAGTTCTTGGCTAGTCATATCAGATCGTCATATTTATAAAGACATATTATCTTGTTACGATCTGCAATTCCTTTGCAAGATTTTCTTGAGGCCAAACCACTTTGAGGTTATTACTGTAAATAATTTTTAGTTTATCTGGCATGATATACAATCCCTTCAGTCATTGCATACTTTTGTTGACTGGTTCCGTTTACAGCTTTAAACAATGAATATTGAGCACGTTGTCCTTTTACTTTTGCTAATGTTTATGTTGATATCTAATGTAGATAAATGAGATTCCTAGGCTCTCGTCTGGATGCACAGACTTTCTCGAATCGGCACAAGAGATCATGGAAGAGAGAAGACTCAATCAAACGTTGTTAACCAACCACAGTACGTTGCTAGACCTGCTTGAAATTCCTCAGCTTATGGATACGTAAGTACATGCTTGTTAAATGCTCCTCTGAGAAAATGATTAGATATTCAATTATGGTGCTGCGAGTAACAAAAAATACATAATGCATGGTACATGATTTATATACGCTGCCTTAATGAATTTCCCCACAACACAATTCTCTCTCTCTCTCTCTTACACACACTGGATGGGCAGCTATATAAATTTACCCAAATTAGATGCATGCATCATGATACATTTTAACATGATTTAGTAGTCTCTCTGGACATCAACATATTTTAATCATGCTTCTTTCATTTTATGTTCAATTAAAATAAATTAATTTATCCCCTAACAATATCTTTATATTGGTCTTATCTTTTATTATATTGTCCCATAACCGCTGAAATATCTTAATTTTGTCATTGTTATCTTGTTCACATTTGATGATTGGATGTCCAACATAAATCTAAACTGACATTTATTTTATAGTTTGATTTTGGTGTTATCTTGTTCACATTTGATGATTGGACATAAATCTAAACCGGTGTTTATTTTTTTTGTTTATCAATTTCCTGATATAATTTATTATATTTCATTTCATCCTTTTCCATTACTGACATAATTAACAAAATGTTAGTTACACTGTTTGCTCATTATTGGCATAACAGATGTGTACGCAATGGTAACTATGATGAGGCCCTTGATCTTGAAGCATTTGTTTCAAGACTATCAAAGATGCACACAGAGTAAGGCCTTTTTTTGTTTTTTTTCTGTAAAGAAAGGAAACAAGAAAGGAACGTAATTCTTGTCAATATCTCTGTATAAAAAAGTTTATTCCTATGCAATTGACTTGTTTTACACTTTTGAAATGAAGTATACCCATCATTCAGACATTAGCTGCAGAAGTCAAACAGACAGCACACTCCTTGCTTTCACAGCTTCTTCAGAAGCTTCGATCAAATATTCAGGTTGAGTTTCTTGGTGCGTTGGCAATGTAATGAAAAATCTTTACTGCATAGATTGTGTTTCTTGTATTTTTTTCACTCTGCTATGCATAAATGGGAATTTGTTAAAAATGCAGCTACCTGAGTGCCTTCGCATTATTGCGCATCTACGACGAATAGGAGTATTCACAGAATCAGAAATGCGATTGCAGGTGCCCCCATCTTCTCATTTTTTTGAAAGGATGTACTCAGACATATACTTTCATTCTTTAAATTCATGAAAATGCCTTCCCAGATAATACTTTCCTGTATTTTTCATTATTGTGCATTCTCAAAAATCTTCAGTGGCCTCAAATTGTATTATGAGACTTTTTCTTGTGCTAAACTACAATATGGATTTTCTGTTGATCACTTTTTGGTGGTAATGTTGTTTTCTGGTGGCATTTCATCATTTCACCTGATATGAGATGAAGAAAGACATGAAAACCACTCCTAAAACTAAAACCAAGTATTTTCCCACATTATGAAAACATTGCCGCCAAGCAGATCTATCTCGGATTATAACTAACATGCAGAGATCTGGATTAACCCAGACTATTCATCAGTTTCTTCCATGCACTTTTTTTGTTCTCACCTGTTTCCTCCTGAAAGGATCTTAATTTTTCTCACCTTCGAATTGTGTACTTTGGGTTCTTTACACATTCAGAAACCACCTTACACACTCTTTTTTTGTTTATTGGAATGGAGCCACACTTTCATTTTCTGACAATCCAATTATAGATCGTATCTAGTTTCTTGTGGCTACTTACTCACTTTGGCATTTTTCTATCTGCTATACATTATTTTTGCAAAACTTTGATGGACGATTCAGCACTAAGTCTTGTATAATATTAGAATATTTTTAGGTTTTCTTCTTACTGTCTTGAGATCCCTTTGCCTTACAATCAACATAAACTTATTATGTGTGAATCCTCCATCATGTTGAAAAATAAGACTAATGTTTTTAATAATGTTATTCTTTATAATACATAGTGTCTCAAACTTCAATCTTTATCTTATCCCATCCATATTTCTATACTAGCCAAACTCCAATAATATATCTCTGTACAACTTGGTCAGGACTTCTTGTTTTATGGCGTTCCTCCAGTACTTCTAGAAAAAACCCGCCAAACTTTAACATTGGATATATCATATATGTATTCCTTTTTGTTAGAAAACATAATGCGGAAGCATATCAGAAATAAAAGATAAAGAATAAAGAAGAACATGGATTTTTACGTGGAACCCTACTCCTGAGGAGTGGGATGAAACCACGGGAGAATGCCTCAAAAGGCTGATTTATGCATTGCACTTTCTCACTAAATACAAAGGGTGTAGGCTTCTTATATAGCCCTTACTAAGTCTCTGCATCCCACAGACGGTAGTTGTGGGACTAAACAACTGGATGTGATAAATGGATCCTGAAACGATCCATTTACCCATCTACACTATAAATGACGCGCTCCAACACTCCCTCTCAAGCTGGAGCATGTAATGCTTTGCTTAGAAAAATAGAAAGAAACCTTAAATTCACGCTACTAGACATTATGGACAATATCAACTCGACGCGCACAACTGCCGGCTGCTGTCGAGGACGTTGCTTCTCATGCCGTACAGGTGATGAGGACGAATGGGATGGAGTGTAAGTGAAACCGAATCTCCTTGTCGGAGAGCATGTGATCTGTACTACGCCTGTTAGAGTCACTGCAACTAGAAATGAGTCTCCTCGTCGGAGTACTCTGGCCTGCCACAACATGTGGACAAATACTCCATCTATGAAAATGCCGAACTGAAAAGCCGTGGAGACATCCTCATCAGAGTCTACGGTCACTGAAGAACGGAGTCTGAAAAGTCTTCTCGTCGGAGAACTGGATCTCTCGCATACTGGCTCAGAGAATGGGATCTCTACTCTGAAGTTCTTATGAAACCACATGAAAATCCTAGCCCACATTACATAGGGAATGGGATCTATACAATTAGCCCCTATGGCACACGTGAAAACCTTGAGACCAAAACAAAAAATGGGGACCACTGAAAAAGTGATGGCACACTTGTGCACATCGAACTGCAGACTCGGTAAACATCTGATCGTCGAGTTTGAAACCTGAACTATTGTAGAGTCTGAAAATCTGGTGGCATACCTATGACTGGGGAATCTGAATCTGAAGCCTGTAACTCTACCTAATACTCCCATTTTCTCCCATACTTGTCGGAATACAATGACATCGACAAAGTTGGGAGAAGACATGGAGATGGGGAAACCGTGAATCACATAAAGCCAATTATATCATTTTTTATTGGCTTTTCTTCTCAGTTAAATTTTTTAAACCCTTTTTTTCTTGACTATTTCATCATCTTCTTTTATAGTCGACTCGTCATCATCAATTTTTTTTCTCGCGTACATTTTTTGTACGCTTCTTTTTCAAAACAAATTCTTTTTTTTTGGATTTTTTTCTTTTTTTAAGCAGTTGCAATTTTTTTACGGCTTTCTTTTTTCTTGCAATTTTTTTCGCATACGATTTTTTTTATACGCTCCTTTTTTTTAAACCATGCCTAAGTATTTTTTTAATGGGACTTTCTCGATTTTTTTTGAACATTGGCTCCTTTTTTTCTTGGTTTGAATTGTAGTTGTGCTCCTTTTTTTAACGCCGATCGACCCACTTGGGGCTCACCCTCTATTTAGAGTCCCCACTTGGGAACCCTCTCTGGAAAGGCCGTCGCCCCGGAAGGGGATTCGAAGATGTGGCGCCACCCACATGTTGGGAAGAACCGCACGTCACCTGGAGATGATGCTTCACTTGGAGCCGTGGCGAGTCGACGACATGCGGGATGCTGCTGCAGGGTCCCCGCTTGCAAGGGTATGCTGTCGCCTCCAATACGGAGGGAGGAGGAGGGACCCCTCCTTGGACTTCGGGGCCTCGATGCCGCGAGAGCCGCTGCGTGCGTGATAGGGCTCCTCCGCCTAGAGGTGCGCGCGACTGGAGAGAAGGGCAGCGGGGAGATGTGCCGATCTGGAGGTCGCGAGGAAGAAAAGGGTGCAAGGAGGGTGCACCAGAAGGTGCACCCTCTGCGCGATATGGAGAAGCACGATCTGGTGAGGAGCGACACGATGCCACCTCGAGCTGGGAGGAGCGCGACCTGCGAGGAAGAGGATGACGACCACCTGAAACCCCAAATGTTGGGGGTGCGACCTGGATCTCGATTGATGATGTCGCCTCCGCCTATGGCTAGAAGCTGGAGGACTGCACTCGAGAAGTTGATGCCCTCGTAGTGATAAGGCTCCTTGAAGGATATGGTATTATCCTCAAGCGCAGCGCGGAAGCATGATCGTCGTATTGGATACGACGTAGAATGACTAGTCGCACTAGTTGTTCTATGCATCGGAATTTAAAAAAAATTTCATGCGTTGAAACCATATGATCCAAGAACGATTCTCGGATCGTTTCATATAGAACCACATCAAGTATAAAGGAATACCTCTTGAAGCGTGGTTGATCGAGTCTCTACGAAAAGAGACCTCCTGTCTCAAGTCCGATCGTCGGAGAAGAAGCTTGCGAGCGTGGGGATGAACCGCGTGATCCTCGCAATCCAACAAGATGAACCAAGCACGGTGAACTCCTGATTTCGTTGTACGAGATCGAACGTCTTCTTTGTGAGCGTAGCACTCCAAGAAGACGGAGAACCGAAGAACGTCGAAGCGGCGGCGCGGTGGCGCGGTGGCGAAGGCGTCAACGAAGATCTCCTCTTGGTAGACGGCCACCAAGAAATAGAGGGAGAGAGTTGGCGTGTAGAATGAGAGAGAGAGAGAAATGTGCTTCCAAAAGCTTAGCCCTAGAGAGCATGGTATGCCTCTCTATTTATAGGGTTTTGGGATCCATGGATCTCAATCCATGGGACATATAAAATCAATGGATGAGATTGATTTATGTTTTATCCAATGGTCAAGATTGTTGTTGGTAAAAACCAACAACTAATAATCTAATTTAAATCAAATATATTTGACATGTCAAATATAATTCAATCCTAAATTAGATCAAGCAAATAAGGGAGATTAAACAACATGGAGATTACATTCCCATGCATCATGGTGGATGGCCACCAATTTCCATATTGGTTATGGTGGCCGTCCACTTGATTGCAAGTAGGAGCAATCTCATGAGATTTTATGAGATTGCATATCTCCTTTATTTAATCCAATAATTTTTGTTGTGATTTATTCTTCAAAAATAATTCATAATTAATTTTGAGAATATTGCAATCTTGCCATTGGAAATTTGTAAATCACATTCACAATGTGCATCCAATACACATTAATATTCACATGGAAGGACATATCGATATCGGTATCGATATCGATACCATGTCGATACCGATATATCGCCGATATATCGACGATATATCGACGCCATATCGCCGACATCGGGATTCAGCTTGCCTTTTTTGCGTGTCGATGCCCGATATCAGACATATCGGCGATATATCTGTGACCTGTCGATACCGATATATCGCCGATATATCGGGATACGACCTTCCTATTTAATAATTAATCAACAAATATAAATTATAATTCGCTCTCTCTAATACATTATAAATCACATTTATAATATATTAAATCACATTCACAATGTGTATCCAATACACATTAATATTCACATGGAAGGACATATCGATATCGGTATCGATATCGATACCATGTCGATACCGATATATCGCCGACATCGGGATTCAGCTTGCCTTTTTTGCGTGTCGATGCCCGATATCGGACATATCGGCGATATATCTGTGACCTGTCGATACCGATATATCGCCGATATATCGGGATACGACCTTCCATTTAATAATTAATCAACAAATATAAATTATAATTCGCTCTCTCTAATACATTATAAATCACATTTATAATATATTATGAATAATTGGATATTGCTATCCACCTTATTCTTATCCACAATAAATAAATCATATTTAATTATATTGGATAATTTCCACACACATCAATGTAATTAAATCACATTTAATTATCAATTTCTTAATGCTTAGATCTATGGAATTATTCTTGAACCCTTTCAAGAATAATGTGATTTCTCCGCAGATACTTGGAGATAAGGACATGACGATTGTATTGTTCCACTTATAGTGACTTGGATATTGAGATCACATCTCAAATCCAGATCTCATGGACCTCCCATAGATGCTTGATTAAATCAAGACCGTAAACCTAATCTTCTCATTGCATTTGAATCTCATTCAGATCAATGTCCAGTACATGGACTGAGATTAGGTCACTTCTCTACTGAGAGGAGTCACTAAAATCCAAACCTGTTTCATCATTCCCTCGGAATGGAAGCGTCATGGTTATACAATCGTTTATGATCACATCACCCTCAGGTATTCCCAATACCTGTACATCCTGCATACTGGAAGACCTATGATCATCTTGAAGATATAGATCACTTTTACACTGTCATCTTCAGGGTTTGATCATTAAGTTTCTCAATCTTGGTCATCGGGAATTGGTATAAATCATATGCTTTCTCAAAGCATATATCTTACCTTCACATTCATGTCATGCTTCCAAAGCATGACGACCATGCATGGAATTTGATCAGGTCCCAATACATCATGAGTGAGCTCATGTCTTCCGCTTCACATGTGAACCTGTATGATCCCTTCGAGAGATCGTATTACTCATATGTCCTTATATGCACACCAGCTCGCCGGTGTATAGACCTTGGTTAGGTAATCAACATATTGGTCTGCCAAATGTATACACTCAGACATATAGCAACACATCTGTCTCTGGTCAGAGGATGCATGCCTATGCTGTGACAGTATTCAACATAGGTCTTTGGTTATCTCGATCTCGATAAGTCAACCCATTGACTCATCTAATCTGACACCTCTGAATCACTATTCCCATGCAGAGGACCTGCATCAAGAGGTCGGTCAGATATTAGCCAGATGAGAAAGGATTGCCATCTCCTACTCAGGCTGGAGATCATCACTTAACAATCATTTGATGATGCTTGATGAGCTCTCTATCTAACTCCTTAGATATTCATCCAAACATCAGCCTCTATGATTCAATCAATGAATTAACAGCTGTATGATCATCAAGCTGGCCATGGTACATAACCCTTATTGTACAGAGGGACCTTATAGTGCATTCATTCATTTAATCTCAGAAAGGGAGTGAAAAATAATCAATAACTTTTATTGATAAATCATTTATTACATAACATTTATTGTAGGAATGGTTTGCCTCAGGCTCACATTGCTAACACTCCTCTACAGACAGGAGGAGATGCAAGGAGCGGAGGGACTTCGAGATCTCTGCCTGGGAGCTCTCTGTCTGCGATGAAGGACTTGACAACCCCTTGCAGCCTGGCGATGCTTTGGGCTGCACTGGACTGGGAACCCATTACTGCTGGAACTGGAGGATCTGGAACATGTTGCTAGATCGACTAGGGCTGCGTGATTTAGGGTTCCAAGGAAGGAACCCTAGTCGCCATTTGCTGGAGAAGAAGAAATCCACTATGTTAGAGTATGCGTGAAGGAGTAGTGTCGCCTGCACACCTAGAGGAGAGGCGAAGAGCCTCTGTCATCTTTGGGTTACATGATCTCCTCGACTGGAAGATGCGCCTCCTTACGCGAGTGTTTGGAGAGAGGGCTTAGACTCACGATTAGGGTTCCTGGAGAACCCTTCTGTGCACAGAGATATGCAAAATAGACTGGATTTGGAGTATCTTCTTGCACACGACCTTGATTAGTGTTTTGATTCACGCATGTATCCGAAGCAAGCCAGCATCTCTATGAAAAAAAAGTCGAACTGATTAGGGTTTCATGAATTGAACAGATCTCAAATAAATTACAGAAAATTTAATCTCGAATAAATAATCAACATAAAATACTCGAGAATCGAACCCGCTCTGATACCATGTTAGAAAATATAATGCGGAAGCGTATCAGAAATAAAAAAATAAAGAATAGAGAAGAACGCGTGATTTTTACGTGGAACCCTACTCCCTAAGGAGCGGAATGAAACCACGGGAGAACGCCTCAAAGGGATGATTTATGCATTACACTTTCTCACTGAATACAGAGGGTGTGGGGCTTCTTATATAGCCCTCACTGAGTGTCCACATCCCATAGACGGTAGATGTGGGAGTAAACAATTGGATGTGGTAAATGGATCCTGGAGTGATCCATTTACCCATCTACACTGTAAGTAACACATAACCAAATACTCCAACACTTTTCAGTTATTTGATAGTGAAGAATCTCATGATGGAACTCCCGATTAGGGTCCATTATATTTCCTAATAGCTTGGCGCATTTCCTGCAAGTACAAAATGCGATGATTGTTGATCAGGCACTCATCTCATATCTAAAACAAAGAATATAGATCTTGCATAGCTAAGATTTCTATGCAGGGCTTTGTCAGAAAATGATATGAACTGATGTATACGCATAATATTTGCCTCCTGTAGTGTAATCTTAATTTGAATATAGCAATAAGCTTATTCCTTTGTTTCTTTAAGATGCTGAAATTAACTTTTTAAGTATTATACCTAATTATGGTTTTTTAAGATCACATTTATCATGCCTCATCCTTTCCCCCAAAAAATAAAGCAAGCATTGATTGCTATAAATACAATTTCATCACTAATTTTTCTTTTAAAAAGACTAAACTGTGGCCATCTCATAACTTCCAAAAGAGACTATATAGTCATTGATCTCCACACTGAAAATTTTTTCCTTGCATCAATTTTCTGTTAAATGAGCCATCAATTTTTTGGTCTATTTTGCCCATGCAAGTATAATCGAATTCTCTCATCAACTCCCAAACCTGAAATATATGTTTCTCCCTCCTTGCTGCCACTGACCCTAATGAAAACACCCCGTCAAATGCATGCTCCCCACCCCATCACAATTCTCTTAGACCTTTTCCCATTCTCCGACTCCAACAATTCCTCTTCCCATCTTCCCTCCTTAACACCATTGGATTATCCTACTTGGAGTGGTAATGGGGTTAGCAACAAAATGTATCAAGGTTTAAATCTGTAGTCGGTACTCGGTCGGTTGGGTCATTGACTAAGGATTAATCAACAGTCGGACGACTAATCGGATTTAGTCGGGCGTTAATCGGTTTTCAATTTTTCAATCATTTTAATTATGTATATACTATTTTTATACATATATTCTTATATATTTACAAAGATTTGTATATTTTTTATATTATCATAATGAAAGAAAAGATGTAATTGAATTTAAATAAAATACTAAGCATGTTAAAATAAGCTTGCTTTTTAAAAAGTAAAAAATATGGTATCTCCAAGCAAAAATCGATCAACTAGTCGGTCTAGTCGGAATTAGTCAATACTCGGTCGGCCACCCCACCGACTCGACTAGTCGAACCTACTAGTCGGGTCAGTCAGGGGACTTCTACAACAGTGATTAGGATCACTAATTTGTCGTCTGCATGATCGTCATCAATGAACATGCAGAATCATAACTCCACATATGCCGAAAAGATTTGAGTAAGAGTGTTCCAAGGTCGTCTTTCCTATTGTACTCCATGAAGGTGGCCCTCCTTTCTAGATCTAATTGTCTTTCTTTGGGATTTTTTTTTAATAATTATCAAGAAATTCATAATTAATTAAATAAGCATCAAAGAAAAAAAATTAAAAAAATAGGCATCGATCGGCACCTGAGGTGCCGATTTGGGGCGCCCCCTCCAAATCGGCACCTCAGGTGCCGATTTGGGCAGAGGCGCCAAATCGGCACCTCATGTGCCGATTTGGGATGGGCAATTTACAAATCAAATCCCTTCACCAATGTATTTGAAGTTCAGTACTGCCAGAGATTACAAATTATTATTATCTTCATTAGATATGAATAATTTAAAAATATTTTGACGAATTATGTAAATAATTTTACAAAATATTATTCTACAATTATATTTATGTTCATTTGAGTAAATTTGAGGAATTACTTAAATAAATTTAAAAAATAAAATATCAATATTTTCCTTCATCACACTATTTTGGATCTATCAGTAGAGCTTCGTGGTCTCATCTTCTTCCCGATAACGTTATTGTAAAATGTTAAGTATATCTCTATTTTTTTTATATTGTTCATTATTGATACATACTTAGAATATTTATAATTGACATGTCAACAATATTGTATTAAATATGAAGAAATTGAGAGTGTGAACAACATCATTTATCATTGATATATGTGAACTCAAAAAGGTACAACTTGACATGAATTAATTTTAAAAAATTACAAGTATTTTATTAAATTCATAAGAGAAGAAATATGAGTTTACAAATAATAAGAAAAAAATTTACAATAACTTAAAGTTTCCATATCTTCATAAATCCCTTCAGACCTCCTCCTCCACCTCCTGCACCACCTCCCTTGTCGTTTCCTTTCCCTCCATCTCCTAATTTTTTGTGAGTCTCTTCATGTGTTGTCTTCTTCTTCTTCTGCTTGGACATTTGTTCTGAATGTGTTGGAACGTGCCCTGGAGGATGCGGTCTAGCTGACGACTTCCGTGGCGGTTCGATTGTTTGTGATTCCTGATTCCTTGACGTTCGTACACTTGTTGAATGGCGAGGCGGCTCTGATGGAGGAGGCTCCGTGATCCTTACTCCGGGAGAAGGTATTCGAGGCGGCTCCGGACGTTGTTGTGGTATCGTGGATATACCAAACAACTGTCTATCAAAATCTGTTACCTCCATTTGCCGAACACTATCAAATATCTGCGACTGCAAATCTTCTGAACTGTATTGAGTAGACGGTATGAGCTGAGAGGGTCCAGAGTCAAATTGACTCGAAGGTCCAACAAGCGATGGTCCTACAAGATTGAGACATTTTCATTGTTATAAGTATCACAAAATTTAAACATAACGTATTGAATTGAGTTTGTATATTGTATAATATATTTATACCTGAACCTCTAAATCCGGCTTCACCAATTTGAGACCCTCTAAATCCATACTCGATATAGCTCATACCTGAAAGATGTTAATTACATTATATGTCAAATAACTTACCTAATAAGTAAGAGGAGAATGCAATGTAATAAATTAAGTACACTATTACCTGTAGATACGAATCCTGGTTGAATTGGTGGAACTTCCTGTCCGATGTATCCCTGACTCGAAGGACCAGCAAATGATGATCCTGCAAATTGAGATTGGCTAAAAGCTTCTCCATATCCTGCAAGAATTAGATATTCAACTTTTAGAAAATAATACATAAGATAAAAATTTGTTATTTAATTTAGTCATTCTATTACCTGAAGCTCCAAATCCAGTTTGGTCATATTGAGATGCGATTCCTTGAAGACCTGATGAGTACCCTTGCCCGCTATATCCTGCAGACGTCATTCCTGAGGTGCCAACTATTGACTCCTCCATTGTCTGACCCTGGGAAAATGCCTGCTCACCTAGTCCTCCTATATTTTATGAGGAGCTGTTATTATATGTCTAAAAATCGATATATGGATAAGAGTTGACTATACGCCACCCACAATCATCATAAATACAAACAACCGTGAAAATGTTCTTGTTTGACGCCTTGGGTTTGTATTGCACATGATTTTCCATACTCCACTTCTGTAAATCGTATTGCAGATCTCTTTTCGACTTATAACTCCTACCTAACCAATAATTTAATCCGGAGTCATCGCTGGATTCTGATTGACTCTCTACAAATACTACATCTTCTGCTTCTGCGATTTCATGATCAAAAACGTTCGACAACTCCTCCATCGGTTCTTCTTCAGCATCATCGTTATTAGCAGAATATGAGTTCCCCCTATCCTCATCACCTAGGGCTAGAACTAACGAACCATAACCAAAATCATGACAGGTATTACCACCAACATTTTCTTCTAATGGTTGAGTATCATTTTCTGGCTCGTCATTTTCAGACTCCTCATTTTCATCTACTGTTTGAGTCTCATTTTCTGACTCATCATTTTCGGACTCCTCATTTTCTTCAGATATTTCTGTCACTAAGTCATCTTCTACATTTACTTGTGATGACCCTTCGATATCCTCAAACATGGTCTCATTTGTAGGCCTGATTTATTTAAATTTTTGTCAGTTTAAATATAAATGGTGAAAATGTTATATAATTTGAATGTGAATAATTTTACCTCGAAGATGACGGCATATTTTCCATATTAAAGGGAGTAGCTTGTACGAAAAGATGGATAAATCTCACATCGACGATTGAACTCAACATTGCTAATGTTGATTCATCATCGTCAATCGGTACTGCAAAGAAAGTTGATCCCTCATACAACCACTTACAAGTTAATGTAAGTATATACTTGTCGAGGGGGAGATCAGTGACTTCGGAAACTCGAGACAGTAAGCCAATGTAAGTTAATTGGCATGGTAATGTAACCATCCGTTTCTTACCCCCAATATATTCTACGTGGTCATCAGAGACATCAATCGATCCTCCCCAATATATTAATACATGAGCGGTGTTGGGGGCCATCTATACGAATAAAATAATGATTTAATTAGTTTAATTACACAAAATAATTACTTAATAATCGGATGGATGTAACAATTACTTTACGAATAAAATAACATTTCACTCGGCTGTTATCTTTAATAATCAATAATTCAGAAATGGAATCCAAAAGTCCGGTCTTGGGGGCTCATCGGTGCTCACCACAGTGAGTCCTGCCAGCGCTGTATAGAGACCCTCTCGGCGCTCGATTCCAAATCTAAATGACAGTAATTTTAACATGAATTTGTGCACTTTTAAATCTAAATAAATGAAATGCTAATGTAATGTGTAATGTCCCCTATTTAATTAATTTATTTTTTTTAATAATTATTACAAAAATGTCATAATAAAATGTCAACTGTCCTTAACTGATTTCAAATTTTTTAATTATTATTACAAAAATCTTCTAATAAAATGTCTACTGTCCCCTACTTACATAATTTCGATTTAAATAACTATTACAAAAATTTCTTCATTTAATGTCTAATGTGAGTGACATTAAAAAAATCATATTACATTTATAATTACTATTGTCCAACATCATTAGATTACTTCATAGACAAATGATTTACCATTAAAAATAAACAATAATTATTTTGAAATATGTTTTAACTAATCATGAATTTTGCACAACTAATTACTTGTTAAATTTAATAAAAATTCATGAATAAAATTACCTGGAAGATGCGTGTCTTCTACAAGAAATGTTATCCAAAATATAATAATATAGCGTCCTCACTGATATAGCGTCCTCACTGATAGAACCCTGCAAAAAACGCAGAACAAAATCTACCAAAAAAAATATCTTATTCTTACTTGAATAAGATTAATCGATCGAGAGCAGCAATCGCACTTCAGAATACAGAATCAGGGAACCAGAGAGAATGAATGGGGAGATAATGAAGAAGGAAATGAGAGGGGGAAATTGTGAGGAGGATGGAATGAGGGGGGGTGTTTTATATAGGAAATGGGGAGGAGGGGACCGTTGGCAAATTTCCAACGGCCCTCTCCCAAATCGGCACCTCAGGTGCCGATTTGGGAGATGCCCGTTGGCGCGCCTCCCAAATCGGCACCTGAGGTGCCGATTTGGAGAGGGCGCCAACGGGTATCTCCCAAATCGGCACCTGAGGTGCCGATTTGGAGGGGGCGCCCCAAATCGGCACCTCAGGTGCCGATCGATGCCTATTTTTTTAATTTTTTTTCTTTGATGCTTATTTAATTAATTATGAATTTCTTGATAATTATTTAAAAAAATCCCTCTTTCTTTCTTATTGTCAAGGTTGCAAAAGTCGGTAGTCGGTCGGCTGGGTCACTGACTAAGGATTAATCGGCAGTCGAACGACTAGTCGGATTTAGTCGGTCTTTAATCGGCTTTGAATTTTATGAATATTTTAAATATATAACTCATTTTTATACATATATTTACATAAATTATGTATATTTTTATACTATCATAATAAAATAAAAGAAGTAATTGAATTTAAGTAAACTATTAAGCATATTATAATAAGTTTGCTTATAAAACACCAAAACATAAAAAAACATGGTATCTCCAAGCAAAAATTGATCGACTAGTGTACCTAATCGGAATTAGTCGGTACTCGGTCGGCCACGCCACTGACTAGACTAGTCGGACCTACTAGTTGGGCCAATTGGGCGACTTTTACAACACTGCTTATTATGGGAGTGTTCAGTCCAAATGAGAGGAGTGTGAGTAGTTGTGTATTCACATTGTTTTATTTTTTTCAAAAGTAGTTGGCATATCTTCGTTGTGTTTATTTTGTGAAGATGGTGACCATTTACATTTTCTTTATGATCTCATGGATTCTGGCCATCACATTTTGCATTGTGGGGTTGGGGTTAATTTGGAAACATATTCCATGCTAAAGTATTGCATCAATAAATATGGTAATATACATAAAGTATGAAACTCATTTGTCCCTTTGACTATGTTGCTGTTGTGAAGATGTGTGATAATTTCCTTCTGTGGTGCTTGATTGGATTTTCCTAATAATGCGTGTTTTATATGGCAGTTTTTAAGGTGCAGGGAGGCATGGCTTACAGGAATTCTTGATGATCTAGATCAAAGAAATGTATATGAATACCTAAAGGGGATGGTGAATTGTCACAGAATGCATCTTTTTGACGTTGTCAATCAATATAGAGCAATATTTAGCAACGAAAAATCTGAAAGTGATGAAAACTATGATGGAGGTTTACTTTATAGTTGGACAATGCATCAAATCATGATTCATTTAAGTACTCTTGAAATGATGCTCCCGAAGATCGGTGAAGGAGGATCACTGTCAAATATCCTTGACCAGTGTATGGTAAGTTTTGTTAAATGAAATACTGATTCTGCATTATATAAAAGAGCTTAAAGCTATAAAAGAATTATGATATATTTCAAAATTAGCCTAACATCCTGAAGACATCACTTGGGGACATAGGTTTGAATTATTCAAGTAACAACTCTTAATCACGTGACACACACACAAGTTCACGACTTCTCATTGTGATTGTGAAAATATGCATACCTTTTCAAAAAGAATGGTATGAATGATAGATGTATGAAATAACATCACATTATTTTAGAGTCACTTAATTTTCCTTTGATGAGGCTTGAGGAGCTTTTACATGCACCTTTGCCTAGAGAATCCTGAAATAATTGTAAATTTATTTAACATCGTCCAGAAACAATCTTAGATGATATTATCCTTTTCAGTTTGTAATCAGGATCAGCTTTCTTCTAGGTTTGATGATTAATGTTGAGCTCACACTGTTGGCGATCTTAAAATGGTCAATTCATTGCAATTCAATTATTTTAAAAATATTTTGTTAGCAAGATAATTGTCGTTGCCATGGTTGTTGCCTGGTATAGATGTCAGACTCGGTATGTTGTCGGTCTTGTTTAACCATAACAATTGGTTGGCATTTCTAGAAAGACATTGCGTGCCTTTTTATTTATAAAATGTTGACTTTTTTACAACCTTCTGCAATTGCACCATCGCCTGCCAACTACCTGAAGGCATTTTCCTTAAAGTAACTACCCGAATGCATATCTTTTGATATAACCAAGCATATTGTATTGCCTCCTTCATGTTACACATTTTGTTAAGCACTATGATCCATTCTGGATATCTGTTACGGGTTAGTGAATCTGTTGTTGCTAGCTTTCTGACAACTTTTGTTTGTTATTATACAGTATTGTGCTATGGGCCTTGGGTTGGTTGGGCTGGATTTCCGAGGGTTACTGCCTTCTATATTTGAAGAGTAAATAAAAATTCACTCTCTTTTTATTGGCTTTAAGTTGATATTCTTCTAATATGTTGCTTACCTTCAGTGCAGTTTTCAACTTGTTCTCCAAGAATATGGGCACAGCAGTTGAAAACTTTCAGGTACCTTGCTACATCACGGGGAGTTGTTGCAAGTTGTATGCGTGCTATGACATGCCACTGATTTAAAAATTTATTGATTTGATTTTTGGATTTCAGTGATATTTCTATATGAAACTCAGAAAAGAAAATTGTATTCATTTTCAAGTGTGCGTCTTTATGGTGCATAAAGTAGTAGATACCAGAGAAGATTTAATATGTAAATACGGATGCAAAAAGAAACTCAAATAGTTGACAGGGAAGGCACAGCTTTAACACCATGATAGACATGAAAAGACAGATGCATTGTCATTGAGTTGAACTGAGGGGTTTCACGCATGGATGAAACAGTTGGTGACACGACTGGTTAGGACACTGACTGCATGTCGGTTTGGGCTAATGTTGGTGACCTTGTGTTGCATGAGTTTGGAAAGCGCAACTGTGAGATTAGCCACGTGCTGATTTCACCACAACGAGTCCCTGTTCTTTCAGTTGGGGTCCTTAACCATGTAGATCAATGAAGGTTCTTTCATGGACTGTTAGGGTGTATGCGAATAGTGGAAAAGCATAGGGTACTTTAGAGATATGTGCATGGCGGGGTATTATTCTGTTTTTTAGCAGTAGGTTAAGATGACTTGCTTCTAACTAACACCATTAGTTACTTGTTTCTACACATGTAGTCTTGTAGATACTAAAGATTTATAGAAATGCACATAAAATCTCGACCGTGAAGGCAAAGAATTAAGAAAATCAGCCCAGAAGGTTAGTAGAGGGCCATTGCGTTACAAAACTGCGGGGAAGTTATTGGAAGACATACATAATACTCTTGTTAGAGTAACTTTTGTTATTTAGTAATTATTTGTCCCGTCTCATGTAATTTACCCATAGAGCTTTTCTCCTATATAAGAGAGCTCTAGGGTTTAATGGAAATCATCTCATTCATTCCCTTTCAACATGGTATCAGAGCGACGGTCCTAGGCCGGAGTTCTTGATCCCTAACTACCCCACCCACCGCCCTTTTCCCTCTCTCTCTATTTCGAGATCGGCGCCACCCTCCGATCGACTATCGCCGTTCTTCTTCGCCGATCGTCCCTGCGCAAGGTCCTCACACGCAATCAGGCCCTTGCGCGCCATCATCGCCGCTAGCCCCTGCGCGCCATCATCGTCACCTTGCGCCACCTTGCGCGATCAATGCGCGACGTGCCATCTCGCCCGAGTCGCCTGCTCTCGCCTGGCGAATCCTCTCGCCTGGAATCCTGTAGCGCGCAATCCTGTAGCACCTGGAGTCCTAACGCCTGGAGTCCTGTAGCGCCTCGCCCGAGTCCTGTAGTGCCTCGCCCGAGTCCTGTAGCGCCTGGTGTCATCTGTAGCGCCTGGAGTCCTGTGCACGCAAGGCATGTGCGTGTGCACCATATGCCCTAGCCGTGCGTCCTTGAATGCACATGTTCTGTGCGCGTGATCGCTGGGGGCATACTAGCAGTCAAACTGGTCAGAGAAACCCTCAGAGTTTGGAGGGAGTTGTGGTTTGAATCTATGTAGACATTGTCTTCTGATTGTGTAACCCCAGTTACAGGTTATGGTTGTCGTCATGTCAGACAACAAGGTAGATTTTCCGTTTCTGGGTGCCTTCAAAGGTCCAACACCCGTTGTGAAGATGGATGGTACGAACTATGAACTGTGGGCCATGCAGTTCATGAGTCTTATGCAGTGCAATGGCAAGAAGCATATCCTCACACAAGAGGAACCTGTTGACGAGACTGGGGTTAACGCCTCATGGGAGGCTGACGATGCTTATGCGCGTGTTTGGCTATCCGGTACTGTGTCCATGGAAATAGCCAACGACATTCTGAGTCAACCCACTGTGAAGGCTATGTGGGATATCCTGGCAGCCACGTATTCTCCTGCGAAGAACGAGTCCAAGATCTTACAACTCCAGCATGATATCTTTACCTCGAAGCAGAACGTGCGTCCTCTTCATACCACGTACACCTCTCTGAGGGGTATGTTTGAGAAGCTACACGGGTACATTCCATTGACAGCTACACCGAAGCAGCTCAAAGCATACAGGGAAGCGCCCACCCAGCAAAAGTACGTCACGCTTGGAGGACGGGGGGGGGGGGGGCGGGCCCGACCTTTTGGTCAGGATGGGGGGGGGGAAGGCAGAGGGCTGTTACTGCTTCAACGGCTGAATCGGGCAGGCCATTTGCACTAGGTAGTCTCCCGACGTCTTAAGATATCTAACCAGTGGGCCGGATGCTCGATCCGGACCCCCTGAGAATAGTTGGCCTCGGACAGTCTTCCGTATATATAGTGTATTGGCCGTATATTGGGCCTTGTTTTCCAGGCTAATCCCGACAACTAAGCGGAACCCCTTGGTCTCGAATTTCTTTGTTAGTGGGAGGCGCTTGCTTACATTTGTTCGAATAAAATGTTTAGCTAATTCCATACGTCTAACCACAAAATCCGATCTTCTTCTCATTTTTCTATCTTCGACTTATGCCAATTCGACCCTGTCCCTTTACTAGTTAGCGCTCCATGGCCTTTCGAATTCCCCACGGCTCGGAATCTCTTCTTCTCCTATGACTCACTCTTAGTCAAGTCAAGGAGTAGGACTTCCGGAAATTGCTTCTCCTCTTAGTCTAAGGAAAGGAATAGATACCAGTTAGGGCTAGGAAAGTCTCTCACCCCATCCTGTTCATCTCTCTTGAAAGATGCGCGATCCCTCGATAGCAGCGGGTTCCGGGCCGCATGTTGAATTACCGGCTGGTACTGGGCTGCTGCCATGGAAGATCTATCTCGACGGGGCGGGACTCTATCCGTAAATGCGGGACCTCAAATCTCTTTTCAAACTCAGTGATGACTGGAGTGTTTCTAGCAGCCCTTGATCCGGAGTACGATGCCGCCCGAGCACAGATTCTTACAGATGCGACCATACCACCTATGGAAGAGGCTTATCGCAAGTTGAGTAGACTCTCCATATCTCATGGTGGAGTTCCGACACCTTCAGCCATGGCATCTTCTCGCGGCAGAGGAGGCTATTCCCATTTCAGAGGTAGAGGTGGTCGTGGTCGAGGAGGAGGTAACAGACCTCCTAGACAGCCGTGCACCTACTGTCGCAGGATTGGACACACTGAGGAAACATGCTATTCTAAGCATGGGTTTCCTACTACTACGACACGTGTGGCGGAGCAGGCTCAGCAGGAAGGGGGTCCTTACCTTGTCCCGGATCAGAGGTTTGAGGAGCTAGTATTGAGACTTCGGGAGATCATGCCTGGCCAGGGACCAGCTAGTACTTCAGGATCCTCAGAGATAGCCGGCTCAGCATCCTATTCAGGTTCAATGTATGCACTTACTAGTAGTTACAGTGCAGATCTATCAGAATGGGTCATGGACTCAGGAGCTTCTCACCATTTATGTGGTGACAAGAAGCAGTTGGATGATTTTATTGCAACTCAGACAGGACGCTCCTTGGTAATAGCTGATGGGACACTCTCTCCCATTACTGGTCAGGGGGAGGTGCAATTGACCCCTGGGATACGGCTTCAGAATGTTCTTTATGCTCCTAATTTTTCCATGAATCTACTGTCCATTAGTCAAATCACTAAAGATTTACATTGTCGTGCCATATTTGATCCTTCTGCTCTTGTGTTTCAGGACATACTAACGGGCAGAGTGATTGGAACTGGCCGTGAGCAAGGGGGTCTTTATAAACTGGTGCAGTCTCCTTGTGCTGGTGTCTCTTCTATGAAGGCTGGATCTGTCTCACCTTACACATGGCATCTCCGATTTGGTCATCTTCTGTTGCAAAAGATGGTCCATATCCTTCCTCAGATTTCTCCGAGGTCTACTTTTCAGTGTGAGGCGTGCCAACTTGGCAAACATCACCGATCGTCTTTTCAGAGTCGTAAAGGTCCGAGTCGTCATGGTCTGCTTGAGTTGCTACATTTTGATATTTGGGGTCCCAGTCGTGTCCCTGACCTTCAAGGACACATGTTTTATCTTGTTGCAGTTGATGAATTTTCTAGGTTATCTTTGGTTTTTCTACTTAAAAATAAGTCCGATGCTACTCATGTTATCCAGTCTTTCATTATTGAAATAAAAAATATTTTCTCTGCTAGAGTGAAGTTCATACGGTCTGATAATGCTCTTGAATTATGTAGTTCTCACATCTCAAAATTTCTTATGTCTCATGGGATTGTGCATCAGACCTCTTGTGCTTACACCTCCCAACAGAATGGGGTGGCTGAGAGGAAACATCGTCATTTGTTGGACATAACCAGGACCCTACTGATTCAGAGCCGTGCCCCCCACTCCTATTGGGGGGACGCGGTTCTAACTGCTTGTTATCTGGTCAACCGTATGCCTTCGTCAGTGTTAGGAGAGAAGATCCAGTTCTTGACTGCGTTTCCCGAGAAGGGTCTTTTCTCCCTAACACCACGTGTTTTTGGGTCTGTTGCGTTTGTTCATTGCTTCTCTCCTGGTCTTGACAAGCTCGCTCCCAGAGCTGTCAAATGTGTTTTTGTGGGTTATTCCAAAACCCAAAAAGGGTATCAGTCTTTTGATCCTGTTAAACGTCGGTACTATGTTAGTGCTGATGTCACCTTCTTTGAGTCAGTTATGTATTTTTCTCCTACAGGTGACAGACTCAATAACTCGGAGGAAGGAGATGATATCTATGTGCCTCCTCCATCTGTTCCATGTTCTACTCTGCCTCAGCCACCACCACCACAGCCTATACCACCACCACCGCCACCACCACCAACAACAATCTTTTATCCTCAGGTCTATCAGCGTCGACCCTCTGCTCATGTGCCTCCTCCATCATCCAGCACGCCCGAGGTATGTAATGAACATTTGAGTACTACTAATGGCACGGGTGATTTGCATGCACAGACAGATGTACCTAGTACAGATGATACTACCACTGCTCCAGTTGATGATCTCGATCTTCCTATTGCCCATAGAAGGCAAAAACGTGCGTGGACAATGAATCCCAAATATGGGATGGACTTTGCATCACAGGCATGTTTGGAGCGGTTGTCCCCGGAGTTTCGCGACTTCGTCCTTGGGTTATCCGCAGTGGAAATCCCAAGGTCATATCAGGAGGCACTACAGAGCAGTCCATGGCGTTTGGCTATGGAAGAGGAGATGGCGGCATTGCGGTCACGTGGAACGTGGAGTGTTGTGCATCCACCGCAAGGAGCATCCATAGTAGGGAGCAAATGGATCTTTAATGTTAAGCATCGAGCGGATGGTACAGTTGATCGATACAAAGCCAGGCTGGTTGCTCGTGGGTTCACCCAAACGTATGGGGTGGACTATCAGGAGACCTTTTCTCCAGTTGCACGTCATTCTACCTTACGGATTCTTCTTGCAGTTGCTGTTGTCCGTGACTGTCCCCTTTTTCAGCTGGATGTCACAAATGCTTTCTTGTATGGTGACTTGGAAGAAGAAGTTTATATGCAGCAGCCACCTGGGTTTGCTGCTGAGGGGGAGTCCAATATGGTGTGCCGTCTTCATAAGGCCATCTATGGCTTGAAACAGAGTCCTCGGGCTTGGTTTCAGAAGCTCTCAGAGTTGATTGAACAAAAGAGTTTTGCCAGATCTACAGCAGACCATACTCTATTTGTAAAGAGAGACCAGCGAGGTGTGGTAATCATCTTAGTGTACGTTGATGATATTGTTATCACTGGCAGTGATGAACAGGGCATTCAAGCAGCCAAGATGTTTCTTAGCGAGCAGTTTGTTACGAAGGATCTGGGTACACTTCGTTATTTTCTGGGATTGGAGTTTGCACGAAATGGGCAAGGCATGGTAATGACGCAAAGGAAGTATGTTACTGACTTGCTATCTGAGACAGGTATGGCAGAATGTAGACCAACTACTACTCCTATGGATCCTAATGTTAAACTCTATGATGATGGCTCTGATGAGGTGGACAAGAGACGATATAGAGAACTTGTGGGGAAGTTGTTGTATGTTACTATTACCTGACCGGATATAGCCTTTGCGGTTAGTAGGGTAAGTCAATTCATGGAGCAACCCAGGCAGGCTCACATGAATGCTGTGTATATGATTCTGAGATATCTGAAGTCTTCCCCAGGTGTTGGTCTTCTGTTTAGAAGAGATACATCTGTATCCGTGACAGGCTGTGCTGACACAGACTATGCTGGGTGCCTTAATGATAGAAAGTCCACTTCGGGATTTATTGTATTTGTTGGTAGCACACCAGTAGCTTGGAAGAGTAAGAAACAAACCGTCGTGGCTCGATCCAGTGCAGAGTCAGAATATAGGGCAATGGCCCAAGGTAGTGCTGAGATGATGTGGGTTAAATCAGTTCTGACTGATTTAACTATTGAAGTACCTCTTCCTATGCGTCTTAAATGTGATAATCAGGCAGCCTTGTTTATTGCCAATAATCCAGCTTTTCACGAGAGGACAAAGCACATTGAAGTGGATTGTCATTATACAAGGGACTTGATTCAAAAAGGACTCATTTCTACTTCTTATGTATCAACTGGGGAGCAGATAGCGGACATGTTCACCAAGGCTCTTGCTAGGGGCCCCTTTCATCACTGTTGTTCCAAGCTGAGCATGTTAGATATATATGCTCCAGCTTGAGGGGGAGTGTTAGAGTAACTTTTGTTATTTAGTAATTATTTGTCCCGTCTCATGTAATTTACCCATAGAGCTTTTCTCCTATATAAGAGAGCTCTAGGGTTTAATGGAAATCATCTCATTCATTCCCTTTCAACAACTCTCACGTTGAAATAGATTTTGATTACAAATGCATGTGGCACACAAGAGGTACACATAAAGATCTTACATGGGCTGAGCACTAAGAATGCATCTCCCACGGCATATAGTTATAAAAGAAGTGTCAAAGCAAAAAGAGATCCGAAGCAGAACTCAGGCAGTTTTGTAAAGAAAAGCGAAATGAAACAAATGGCTTAATAGCCAACATTCTATTGCACCTTGGACCATGCCCACAATCAAATAAGTTACCAATGTCATTACTGATTGGCGGATAAACCTTCGGCTTTGCTTCAAATCCATTGCATATGAGAATCCATATCTGTTTCATGGCATGAATTAACTGGCAGAATAAAAATCATACTCCTAAATAAGCTATATTTACTACTTTCATGATATATGAAAACAACATGAACAGATAGTCTCAGGATTTACGAAGAACATAATGCAGTGATTGCTATTGGATAGAAACCATTTTAAACAAACCTCGCAGGAAAACACAGTAGCGTAGGGAAAATTGGTACAGGCAAACTCCTATTTGTGGAGGGGGAGAGGGAGGCGTGGGAGGTGGTCGTCAGTGCCCTGTTTGTGGAGGGGGAGAGGGAGGCATGGCTTCGTGGCCGCTGGAAGCCTGTTGGTGGAGGGTGGCAGAGAGGGGAGGGCGTAGGGTGGTCAGCATCCTGTTCTCAGAGAGGGAGAGGGAAGTGTGGCCGTGGATGCTGGAAGCTTGTTGGGGGGAAGGCGACTGAGAGGGAAGGGCATGGGGTAGTCGACAGACTGTTCATGGAGGGGGAGAAGGAGGTGTGGTGCTGGAAGCCTGGAAGGGGAGGGAGAGGAGAGTGGGGTGGTCGCCGACCTGTGAGGGAGAGGAGAGGGGAGTTGTTGCCTCTCTAGGGTGTAGATGAAATCTCTCTCAAATTCACTATGCCATCCATAAAATCGAACATTTTTTTAAATAGACCTGTAGTTTTTTGAAATTGAATTAACATGTGATATACATCCCTTGGATGAGTCATGATCCATGGGTTATGGGCTTTGTTAGTATGGTGTAAGGTTCCTAATCATATTATTATTATTATATATATATCGAACTATTAACGAACCAAACCTATGCGAACCTACCATTTGAAGGTTCGATTCGTTTATATAAACGAGTCCAAACCTATTTTACGTTCGGTTCGTTTATTTTCAAACCGAATTGGAGTTGGACTCTTATCGAACCGAACCTGAGCGAATATCGAACCTAAGATTTTTCTGACAGCCCTGTTGTAAAATATGAAGAATGCGGAAGCGATAGATAAACAGAGCATAAACAAGAAAGATAAACATGGGAACACCATGATTTTACGTGGAACCCTACTCCGTGAGAAGCGGGATGAAACCACGGGAGAAGCCCTCTAAGGGGCGTGTTTTTCTATTCACTTTCTCAATGGATACAAGAGGTCTGGGACTGCTTATATAGCCTCTCCAGAGCCTCCAAGTCCCACCGCTAGACGATGTGGGACTAAACAACTGGGTGGGGTAAATGGATCTTCTCCAGGATCCATTTACCCTGCTACAACTCATGACGCACAACCAAATACTCCAACACTCCCCCTCAAGCTGGAGCGTGCAATGCTCAGCTTGGACAAACAGAAAGAGACTCAACTCAACGCTACAAGACACTACAGACAATATCAACCCAACGCGCACATTGCTGCAGTCGAGGACGTTGCTTCTCATGCCGTGCAGGTGAGGAGGACGAACGGGCTGGAGTGTGAGTCTTCTGAAGACTCGGAATCTGACCATCGAGTCTGAAACTGCGCCTGAAGTCTTCTCGTCGGAGAACTGGGTCTCTCCCATTTGGCTCAGAGAATGGTGCACTGCTCTGGTATACCTATGATACCACATGAAAAACCCTTGCCAACATGGCATAGGAAATGGTCCTCTACTCTGGAGTCCCTATGGCTCACATGAAAACTCTGCCCGAACAACAACAAGAATGATGGGTACCTCGAACTGATGATGGCAACATATGCTCATCTGAAAAATGGCCGCACACTTGTGCGTGTTTGAAACTGAGTCTCTCTCTGGAGATCTCTAAAAATGGGCCTCTCATATTGGAGTGCCTAGATCTTGGACTCTGACCAATCTGTCGAGTTTGAATATCTGCGCATCAAACTGGGACTCGGAATCTTGAACGTCGAGTCTGAAATTGCGCATGAAAAATCTTCATCTGAAAATCTTGTAGAATCTGGAAATTCTGGACTTGGTCTGGAGTCTGAAAATTCTGAATCTGACTCGGACCTATGACTCTACACATATATTCCCCCTTTCTCCCATACTTGTCGGAAAACATGGACGTCGACCAAGTTGGGAGAAGACAACAATGATGGGGGTAAAGAAATCATCAAATAGCCGACTTCATTTTTTTCGGCTTTTCAACATTTTTTTTGGAATTTTGCGTACGGCTTTTGAGGTGTACGCGCCTTTTTTTTAGAATAAGCCGTTGATTTTTTTTATACGGCTTTCGCAAACTACGTACGGCTTTTTCTTGTACGTGCTTTTTTTCGGATTTTTTTTACTAACAAAATATCCAGCCTCTTCTTTTTTTTAAAAAAAAATTATGGGCTGCCCTCACTTTTTTTTATAGGCCCACTGTTGGGCTCTTATATTCCCCCCTCTTTTTTCTTTTTTTTCTTTTGGCCCCCTTGGCTTCCCACTCTCTCTCTCTCTTTTCATCATCATTTTTAAGGCCCACTTGGACCTGTACATCCAAAAGCCCACATGGGCGGCTATACGTAGGGTTTCCCTGTTGGAAACCCTCAATCTTACGAGAATAGTGCCGCCGCCTCCAGAGAATGGGCACGCGCGTGAGGGCTCGATAGCGGATCGGTGCGCGCTTGCGCACGATGGAGAAGGGCGCGAGGGAAGGGCGCCGCGGCTGGAGTACCACCGCCTGGGCTGTAGAAGAGGGAGCTGCGGGGCTTCCGCATGACGACGAGCGCAGAAGGCGGCTAGGGCTCGCCGCAACGAGCCACATGGGATCTTGGTGGCGCCGCCGCCCGCATGGAGCTAGGAGCGGCGAGGCAGCAGTCTGCATCAGCGATCTGGAGCCGCTCGAAGGGGAGGGAAAGGGATCTGGAGCGCCAGGGGCTGGAGAGCGACTTTGCTCGCGCTGCATACGCAAGAAAGGCAGCGCCGCTTTGAAGTTGAGAAGGAGGAGATCACCGCCTGGTGCTTCGTGACGGTCAGGAGACCAGCTAGGAGATGCCTGGATCTGCCTGCGCACAAGGAGATGCGCCTGGATCTGGAGACGAAGGCGAGCGGCTGGACTTGAATAGGGCTCGTTGTAGATGGAGATCAAACGCCATTTGAAACAACTTGCTAGGGTTTTAAAAAAAACTCAACCATGAAAAGATCTCCGTCTCGAACAGATCTCGAGTAAATAAGCAGCGGAGATTTCCAGAACATATCTCGAACAAATCTTTAACATAAAAAAAACAACGAATCTCGAACATGAATAAGAATTTAAATTTCTTGAGAATCGACCCGCTCTGATATCATGTTGTAAAATATGAAGAATGCGGAAGCGATTGATAAACATAGCATAAACAAGAAAGATAAACATGGGAACACCATGATTTTACGTGGAACCCTACTCCGTGAGAAGCGGAATGAAACCGCAGGAGAAGCCTTCTAAGGGGCGTGTTTTTCTATTCACTTTCTCAATGGATACATGAGGTCTGGGGCTGCTTATATAGCCTCTCCAGAGCCTCCAAGTCCCACCGCTAGACGATGTGGGACTAAACAACTGGATGGGGTAAATGGATCTTCTCCAGGATCCATTTAACCTGCTACAACTCATGACGCACAACCAAATACTCCAACAAGCCCAATGTGAGATAGAGAGATGAACCAGACAGTTGGGGATTCCATGTTTGTATTTGAGAAGGCTATCTGTTGATCCATTGGTGAAGTGATTAATGTCGAAATATTTTAGGCAAAAAAGGGGAAACATGCGAAGGTGTTCGCCCCAATGTTATATTAGAAAGCAAGAAAAAATTATATAAGCTAGGACTCAAGGAGAATTCTTGCAAGATGAGGTACATTCTCCAAATAAAATGATCTCCACAAAAAATCACACCATTTCGAGGGAGCCGTAATTCCCATAGCAATGTTACCGGTTTCAGCTACATAGCAGTGGGACGGAAGCAATCTAAGTGACCTCAAAAAAAAAGCAATCTAAGTGACCCCTAAAACTCTCCAAATTGTGGATGTCCAGCCATACATACTAGGAAAATGTGCCCCATTGTCTCAACTTCCACACCACGAATGGGGCAACTACTGTCACCACCTATGACAATCAAAGTAACAAATAAGAAGAAACATGATTTATTTGGAACTCAACTCTGGAGCAGGATGAAACCATGCGAGAAAGCTACCAAGGACTAAGTTTTCTATTCATCTCTCTCGAGGAATACGTGGGGGATGTGGCTCTATATATACCACCACCGACTCAACCAAGTCCCACCATTGAGCAATGTGGGACTAAACAATTCTCCACATTCAGAGTCCCAATAATACAATTTTCTCAACAGTTAAACGGGGGACTGATTTTATTTGATGGAATCATGGTAGTGTGCAAGTGTTACAATGAAGGCACCTAATTGAAGGTTTTACGTTTGGTTATATATCTGTGTATAATCTGAAATATAATGAACTGAGTTTGAGGATAGAGTTCTGGGCATATATGAGAGTGACGGTGAACTTCATTGGCTAGAAGTTTTTTTTTAATTGGTGCCTGTGATGACTTTAGCATCTTCCTTTCCTTGATGAATCAGTTGGTTGAGCGCTCCACGTGGACTCTTACGATGTCCAACTTCTCTTACATGTTGATAAGCCATGTAGAGCACATCATCATTGATGTCTGGATTTTTCCCTGATCATTTTTCTCCTCCATTTCATTGGTCGAAGGCTTCCTATGTGGCACCTGTCAAGGCTCTGCCCTGTTCTCTATCTGATTATACTTCTCTCCTTTGGTTAATGGGCGAGAACTTCACAACCGATACTTATTTCAAGCTTGATAGTTTGTGGCTTTGCTAGGTGGGCTTATAGGACATGGTAAAAAAACCACTAGAGGTTGTGGTTGGGTCTTAGACAGCCTGAACATTGTAGACTAGATTGAGTCCCCGTGTCTTTTTCAATTGATTTTTATAGGCATAGGCTGATCGGTTTGCGAAGTGAAATGTGGCTTTGGAGGCAGTGGTTGCTTTTGACAAAATTTAAAATGAGTGTAGTTTCTTAGGGAATGAGGTGAGGGCGAGGATTGTGGTGCAAAGAGCTGTAACTTGTAAGGGAGGATGGCGTCAAGATTAAGATGGACCAGAGAGTGAGAGTGAGACAACCCAGAGAGAGGCAACAATAGCTCAAAGTGGATGATGCAGACATCTCGATCTTCTGTCTATTTGCCAATAATTGGAAGTACATGAACATGACTATCATTTGTTGGTAGATATTGAGGTAATGGAAGGAGCTTCTATAAAAAATTTAGCATTTGGATATGGAAGATAGAATAGCAGTGATCACAGAGTTCTTGAAGGAAAGTTGATAGTTGAGACGCTCAATCGGTTTTATTTGTCTTATTGCCTAAGAAGGTTATTGTTGACTGGGTCGAGGATTTTCAACTTATTGCACTATCCAACGCAACTTATTTGGCTATTGCTAATGTACTAGCGAATCGACTGCCTGAGGTGGTTGTAGATGTCATTTTGCCAATTCAGAGTGCCTTAATTAAGGGGGGCTATTTTTAAGAGCTTTGTGGCAACAACCGAGGTGGTTGCATCATGGGAGAGTTTACAAGGGTTTCTTGGAACATCAATTTCAACAAATCCTATAATACATTGATTTTTTTAAAAGGCTATGGTATGTTGATGTGACCCTTTACATGGTTGTCACTCAAGCGAATGGATCCTTAAAGAGATAAGGATGGCATGGATGAAGCATTGTGATACCACATTTTCCTCTATTATGGCGAAAGGACGTCTGTAAAGGGGTTGGATTATCCTCTGATGCCACTGTTGTTTGTGCTTGTTGTTGATGCCTTGACAATAAGTACTTTGGGGATTCATGCCTCAGGAAGGCTAACTAGATTTATGGGAAATGACGGTGAGACTATTTTTCCTTTATGCCATATAGTTGATACCATATTCCTCATTGAGGCTGGTCATGATCAGTTTATTGTTGTCAGAGCGCTCCTTGATTTTCATCGATGATACGCCATAAATAATACTATATAATATAAACCTATTATTAATATAACCTATTATATTATATAAACACTAAAGATGTGTTGGTAGATCGAAACATATAAATGTTTACTAATCTGGCGAATGTTGAACTTGGTAAAATGGAATGGTTGAATAATTAAAAAAATATGATGCCCATAGAAGAAATAATATATTGACAAAAGAGTTGAATACATTGTGGTTATCATTACATGTTGAAGCAAGACGAGATCACACTCCTTTTTGAAAAGTATATATGATGTTCAATTTCATGGTGACGCATGAAAAGATTAAATTCCTATTAAAAATTGTAAAAATTAATTATATTATTTGAAACAAAATGACTAGTAGCAAATAACTTAGCATGATAAAATCACTTCATGCATCATGATGATCATAGAAATCTAAAAGCTAAATGCATGAATATGAGATTTTCAATATATATGTTAGAATACTTCGATGTGTTTATTCCATAGAGCCCTCGGGTCTCTTATATAGGGAGAAAACCCTTGGGTAAATTACAGAGTCTTACAAAATATAAATAGAAATTAGGAAACAATAAAACGTAACATATATAAGTCTCTACACTCCCCCTCAAGATGGAGCATAGATATCTATCATGCTCAGCTTGGAAGAACATCTCTGGAAAGGTCCTCTGAGCAGTGGTTTGGTGAATATGTCAGCCGTCTGATCCTCTGAACTGACATGAGAGGTGGAGATGAAGCCCTTCTGAATCATGTCTCTAGTAAAATGACAATCCACCTCGATGTGCTTTGTTCTCTCGTGAAAAGATGGATTATTGGCAATAAATAATGCTGCCTGATTGTCACATTGGAGATTCATAGGCAAGGGAACATCTACAGTCAGATCTTCTAAGACTGCTCTAACCCACATCATTTCTGCAGTTGCTTGTGCCATGGCTCTGTACTCGGATTCCGCACTGGACCTCGCCACAACAGTCTGTTTCTTGCTTTTCCAAGAAACTAAAGAGCTTCCTATAAAGATAGCAAATCCAGAAGTGGATTTACGATCCCTTGGACATCCTGCATAATCTGCATCTGCACACGCTGAAATAGATAGATCCGTATCTTTCCTAAATAGCAACCCTGTGCCTGGGGAAGACTTCAGATATCTCAATATCATATACAAGGCATCCATATGAACTTGCCTTGGCTGCTCCACAAATTGACTCACCCGGTTTACTGCAAAGGCAATATCCGGTCGAGTTATAGTAATATATAAGAGCTTACCCACCATCTCTCTGTACCTTCTTTTGTCCACCTCCTCAGTATCATCATCGTACAACTTCATGCTTGGGTCCATAGGTGTACTTGAAGGTCTGCATCCAGTCATTCCTGCTTCAGCTAGCAAGTCCGTGACATATTTTCTTTGAGTCATCACCATTCCTTATGCATTTCGTGCAAACTCTATCCCCAGAAAATATCGTATCGTGCCCAGATCCTTCGTAATGAACTGATTTCCCAACAGGGACTTGGTTATCTCAATCCCCTGAGCATCATCTCCTGTGACCAAGATGTCATCAACATATATCATAACAACAACTGTACCTCTAGGGGTCTTCTGGATGAACAATGAATGGTCCGCATTTGATCTCCTGAACCCCTGTTTTTCAATTAGCTGAGACAGCTTCTGGAACCATGCTCGGGGACTTTGTTTAAGGCCATAGATAGCCTTATGAAGTCTGCACACCATCTGAGTCTCCCCCTCAGCAGCAAATCCTGGTGGCTGCTGCATGTAGACTTCCTCCTGTAGGTCTTCATACAAAAAAGCATTCTTGACGTCAAGCTGAAAAATGGTCCAGTTACGTACCACAACAACAGATAGGAGGATGCGAAGAGTGGAGTGTCTAGCCACCGGTGAAAAAGTATCCATGTAATCTACCCCATATGTCTGGGTAAATCCCCGTGCTACAAGTCTTTCCTTGTACCTATCAAGACGTCCATCCGCATGATATTTCACCGTAAAGATCCACTTGCAACTCACCACAGGAGCACCTGAAGGAATGGGAACAAGAGACCAAGTCCCTCGAGACTGCAGAGCACACATCTCCTCTTCCATGGCTAGACGCCAGCAATCAATCTTCATGGCATCTTGATAGGTCCGTGGAATCTCAACAGACGAGACAGCAGCTACAAACTTCTGGAAGTCCCCATTGAGACGATGAAATGAGACTTGAGAAGCAAGCGGGTACGAAGCACACTGTCGCCTTGGCTTCCTTTGAGCTATAGGCCGATCAAGATCGTCTATGACTGGCGGATCCTCCTCCTGTTGTAAAGACTCCTGCACCGGTGCATTGGCTAATCCATCATTAGTGGTAACATCAGAACATACCTGAGGCGTGCTGGATGGTTGGCATGTAGCTTGAGCTGGCCCTGTTCGCCTTGTATAGAACTTAGGAAATGGTATAATTGGAGGTGGTGGTGGTGGTGGAGGTGGATTAGAGGATTGACTCAGACTTGGAGGTGGATTAGAGGATTGACTCAGAATTGGAGGTGGAGGCACATAGACATGAGAGTCCGTGGATGTGGAGGAGATCAGTCTGTCACCTGCAGGGGAGAAGTACATGACTGGTTCGAAAAAGGTAACGTCAGCACTCACATAGTATTTGTTATGAATGGGATCATAACAACGATATCCTTTCTGTGTCCTGGAGTAGCCCACAAAAACACACTTGATAGCCCTAGGAGAGAGCTTATCAAGTCCTGGAGATAACCGGTGGACAAACGCAACAGTACCAAAGACCCGAGGTGTAAGTGTAAACAAATCTTTGTCAGGAAATAGAAGAGAGAAAGGAGACTTTTCGCCAAGTACAGTTGTAGGCATGCGGTTGACCAGATAGCATGCTGTAAGGATAGCATCCCCCCAAAAAGATAAGGGTGCGGAACTTTGAATAAGTAATGTGCGAACAATGTCAAGAAAGTGTCTATGCTTTCGTTCTGCAACACCATTTTGTTGAGATGTGTATGCACATGTGGTTTGGTGAATAATGCCTTTAGAAGAAAGAAAGCGAGCAAGGGAACGAGAGCAAAATTCCAAGGCATTGTCAGTACGCACATACTTAACAGTAGACGAAAAAACATTTTGAACCTCATTGATAAGATTTTGAATAACACTTCCTGCTTCGGATTTATTTTTGAGAAGAAAAGTCCAGGACACTCTAGAAAAATCATCAACAAAAACTAAATAAAACCTGTGCCCCTGATGATCTGGGACACGACTGGGACCCCAAATATCTATGTGAAATAACTCAAATGGGGAGCGACTGCTCCGACCCTGACGACTGGGGAAGCTGGACCGATGGTGCTTCCCTAACTGACATGCTTCACAACGAAAAAACGAACCCGGAGATATCTGAGGCAGGAGGTGGCGCATTTTCTGTAGTGGCAGGTGACCAAATCGAAGATGCCAGGTATATGGTGAGACAGAGCCCTGAGAATGTAGTGAGACTCCAGCATACGAGGTCCGTACAAGACGATAGAGGCCATTGTGCTCAGAACCACAGCCAATCACCCTGCCCGTTAGTATGTCCTGAAAAATGACAGAAGATGGATCAAATATAGCACGACAATGCAAATCTCTAGTAATCTGACTAATGGATAATAGATTCATAGAGAATTCTGGTGCATGCAAAACATTCTGTAAGTGCATAGAGGGCAGCAGATCCGTCTCCCCCTGACCGACGATCGGGGAATGAGTACCATCAGCAATGAGTACAGAGCGACCAGGCTGAACAGCTCTATAGGACTGCAGGATATCTCTATCATGACATAGATGATGGGTGGCTCCAGAATCAACAATCCAACCTGTGAGATCATGGTTATGATATGAGACCGGAGGACTATCTGAGGCAGTAGCAGAGGCAGATGTACTGGCAGAAGCCGAAGCGGCAATCTCAGAGGTGTCAGCACCCTCTGACGATGACTGTGGCATGATATCACGAAGCCGTGCCACTAGCTCCTCGAACCTGTGATCTGGAGTAGATGCTGGTGGACCCTGAACATGATCAGCGACACGTGCAGAAGGAGGGAAGCCATGCTTGGAATAACATGTATCCTCCGAGTGACCAGTACGACGACAGAATGAGCACGTAGAGCGTATGCGACCTCCTCGGCCACGTCCACCACTTCCTCTGCCACGGAATGAGGACGAACCACCACGTCCCCTGGAAACTGCCATTGCTGATGGAGGTGCAGTCGTTGTATTGGACAGAACGGGTATGCGACTGAGCCTCCTGTATACCTCTTCCATCGGTGGGATGGTGGCATCTGCTAGGATCTGAGCGCGTGCTGCCTCGTACTCCGGATCTAGGGCAGCGAGTAGTACGCCAACCATAGTGGCGTTACGGAACGTCTTCTGCTGTTCCGGTGTGGCTGTAAGGGGAATGGTGCTATAGAGCTTTTCGAACATGCCACGAAGCGACGTGTACAGGGAATGAAGAGGCTTCCCATTCTGCTTCGTGGTAAATATATCATGCTGCAACTGGAGCATCTTCGTCTCGTTGCGTACCTGAGAGTACGTCATCGCCAAAATATCCCACATCGCCTTAGCGGTGGGCTGGTGAAGGACATCATTCGCTATCTCCGTCGTGAGCGTACCTGAGAGCCACACCTTGGCGTACGCATCATCAGCCTCCCATGAGGCATAGATCCCTGTCTTCTTCGGTGGTTCATCCTCGGTAAGAATATGCTTCTTACCGCACGACTTCATGAGATTGAGGAACTGCATCGCCCACAGTTCGTAGTTGGTCCCGTCCATCTTGACGATTGGTGCTGAACCTTTGAAGGCACCTATGGCGGGCATATCGATCTTCTGATCTGACATAATGCCGGAGAAGAATAACTACTGATAGACCAAGAAAATTGTCTACCAAGACCTTGTAGGATTCAAGTGCATAGGTAGACGATTATGCTCTTGAATCGAACATGATGCCGAGTCCGAAGAACGCGGCACACCTGCAACGAGTAGAGGCTTTTAGAGCCTCTACTTGACAAAGACGGCGACTGGAAGGGGACGGCGGCGGCTGGACAGCAGGTGGGGCCCTGCGGCAGGGGCCCGGCGGCGGTGGGAGGGGCCCGGCGGTGGGTGGAGGGGCCCGGCAGGGGCTGGCGGCGGTGGAGAGGGCCCGACAGGGGCTGGCAGGAGGTGGGGGGGTTCCCGGCGGCGGTGGGGAACCCGACAAAGGAGAGAAGGAGGCGGCGGCGGGAGTCTTGGAGCCCGGGGGGTTGGGCGTCGAAACCCTAGAGAGGGGGGGGGGGGCGGCGGTGGAAAACCCTAGGTTAGGGTCATGGCTCTGATACCATGTTAGAATACTTCGATGTGTTTATTCCATAGAGCCCTCGGGTCTCTTATATAGGGAGAAAACCATTGGGTAAATTACAGAGTCTTACAAAATATAAATAGAAATTAGGAAACAATAAAACGTAACATATATAAGTCTCTACAATATAAAGGAACAACCTACATGATGATGATAAGAGCTTATATATTCTGTTTGTGATGATTAATGCCATATTGACAATGATATCGAACATTGCTAGTTATTCTGCAAGGATAACCAATACAATGAGAAGATAAAGGCCGGATACCTGAATAAGCCATGATAAACGACGATCGAAACTCAGGATAATGTAGCTACTATCTTCTCATGCAAGGAGAGCGAGCATCGTCGTATTCCCCAGGATTGATGGGTCTTTAATCTACTTAAGAGGGAGGGGAAAAGGATAGGGTATGCATGAACCGGGAAATAAATGAGGGGCATGGAATTGAGATAAAAGTTCTTAAAACATTTATTATTTCATAGTAGATTTTATAAAGTAATTTTTGCACTCTATTTTTGAAATATTAGTTGTGTGTGAGTATGAATGTAGTATGTGGGTGTGTTTATATTATATATATAGGAAAAAGAGAGTATGTTATTAAGCTTCATGTAACTTATGTGTCCATCACCTTCTTGTCTTGGGATGAATGAGTGCAAGTGGCTCTTCCATTGGAACTTGTGCAATTTCAAATTTCTAGACAATTGAGTGGTTGGGAGGTGATGAACATTAAAGTTCTATGCAAATGAGCTGCATACTCCCCCTCATATATATATATATATATATATCCAAGTTAGCTCTTTCAACTTTGTCTTTAATTTTTAGGGGTGTATTCTAATTTCTAACGACACATGGAGGGATTATATCACTCCATAATATCATGTTTTCATTCAAATTTCACCTTAAACAGACATTTCTAAGCCATCCATTTAGAGGGTAAAATCTAGTAATTTTGAGACCATCAAAATTTGATAGGCTTTATGGATGGGATGAGTCTTGAATTTAGTCAAAATTTGTAAGAGAGCATGATGTTATGAAGTGATCTAAATCCCCTCAGGTATCATTAGAAAATACCCTTTTTAAAAAAAGATTATTTACATCCATAACCATGAGTAATTTCGTAATTACATTCATAACCTGCGTAATCGCGAATTACACCCAGGAACCTGAGTAACCGCTCCGTTTTACACCCATAACCCTCTGTTAGCTCTGTTCATCAACTCAACAAGATGACTGGGTTAATCTAACTGGTTCGTGATCTAACGGCTGAGGTTAACCACAAGTAAAAAAAGGAAAAAAATCTCATCCCTTACCTCTTGGTCCAGCATCTGCATGCGAGGATGGAGGGTAGAGCAGTAGCGTGCGATGGTGGATGGTGGGGGTAGGGTAGGCCTTCCATAGGGGGTGGGTGGGACCGACGATGGCGGAGGATAACAATAGAGGTAGGCCTTCCATAGGGACGGGGGAGAGGGGGTCTTCGATAGGAGGAAGGCCTCGTTGGGAGCTTAGGGGGGGATGGGGGGGTTGCAGGAGGGGTGCTTCGTGGGGTTCTTCAGGGGGCCTTTGTCGGGGGCTTGCGGGCATGGGTGGGTGGGTGTGGGAGGGGGGGGGATCTTCGACGGGAGCTTTGCGAGGGGCTTCGTCGGGAGTACAGGAGGGCTTGCGAGGGGGCCTTCGTCGGGGGCTACGATCATGGGGGTGAGTGGGTCCGATGGACGGAGGTTCGGCGGGGTCTTGCGGGAGATGGGAGCTTGCAGGCTGGGGGAGGGGGGCATCAGCCCGTCCACCACAGATTCAAGTTGAATCAGTTAACCCCTTCCAAGAATCTCTCCATCATCTTCTCCCCCACCTTCCTCTTCCATTGTCGAGTCAACTTTAACAGCTTGGCCCGCATCTCTATCATCTAATTTGACAATGGATGCTACATCCCAAAACCCATCACAACTTAGCCGGTTTTGCATTTGGAAATAGTGGGTACGACCAGATTAATGGGATACATGCCTCTCAATCAATCAATGTTCCATCTTTTATTTTTTGTTTCTGGAAATCATGCAGGGGTTAAAAACTGGCGATGGGAAATGGATAGTGCGCAATGTTCTTGAGGATGAGGTACGATCCTTCATGGATCTAGTAATGCTGACATGAGTTGTAGTAATGCTTGGGGATCCTACATCCCTTTCATGTATGTGAAGCCCCCGCACTTGGTATTCTGAGAAGCGCACCTCACACTTCGATAGGAGGGGGGCTCGTGTGGCCATTGTGGGGGGGGGGGTCTTCGATAGGAGCTTGGCGGGGGACTTCGTCCTATGTGCAAGAGGCTTGCGGGGGGGACTTCGTTAGGGGCTGCGAGCAGGGGGGAGTGCGTCCGACGAAGGCGGAGGTTCGGCGGAATCTTGCGGGAGATGAGAGCTTGCAGGCTGGGGGAGGAGGGCTTCAAGGGGGGCGGTTGAGGGTCTTGATGGGGCTTGGCTCTGGAGGAGGAATGGAAGGAGCAATGGGAGGAGGAGGTGGTTGCCGGAGGATGAAGGGGAGGATGAGGTAGGCATGGGGGGTTCGAGGAGGAAGGAGAGAGTGGTATCATTTGTAAATAATTATAATTTGGAGGGTAAAAAAATACTTGACGGATACTGTCCTAGTTAACCGGAACTTAGATGGAAGTTAACACGGGGTTATGAGTGTAAGAGTTAAGCACTACTCAGGGTTATGGGTGTAATTCGCAATTATGCGGCATTATGAATGTAATTACCAGGTTTATATGTGTAAATATCCTTTTAAAAAAGGTGGGAGGAGCTAACTTGGCTCCTCCGAGGGAGCATGTATATTTGACCCCATATATGATTGAGTTGAATTATTATCGAAGAAATTCAGATTAATTGAGATTCAATTCATTTGGAAACTGAATTAAAAGTTAAATTCACATTTGATTCATTTTATTCCAAATCAAACTTTTTTTCATCGAACATATCCTCTAATCGAATTCAACTCCAATTCAATTAGCACCCTTACAGTGGCTAGGGCATGTTGTTTCATAGTTTCATCCTGAGATAGGGCATGCCGTTTCACTTGCTTTACTCAGAAATGGACTTCTTACATGGTTACATTTTGGCTGTATGTATATATTACTTGACAGGTGGTCTTGGATTCACATCGTTGGGTCCCTTTACCGGCAGTTGGCTTTACAGCAAGTGGCTTACATGATGAAAGTCAAGATGGTGTAACTCCACCATCTTCTCTTATGGAATTCCCACCTCTTGCTGTTTTTGTAAATGGTAATGATGGGCTTCCTGAACTTTTGATTTCCTCTTAGCACTGATGTCGAAGGTTTCTTTAATATGCGGTCATGTTTGTTCTGATATTTTTTTTATGAAATGTTTTATCTGTATAAGATTCGTCATCTACTCGCATAAGTTCCCATCCAATTATGCTAGTATTTTATTACAGCTTTTGTTCTCATCGATCAATGGCATCTTTCCAGGCGTATCAGCAGCTATGAATGAGCTGAGGCCTTGTGCACCTTTGAGCTTGAAAAACATTCTTGCTCAACAGGTTGTCCGAGGATTGCAATTGGTGTCCGAAACTCTACTAAAATACAACTCTAGTCGGATGCTTCGTGACAATGAATCAGCACTCTTTCTGGCACTCTGCCAAGCTTTTATCGAGGTAATTGCCATTCTGAATCATTATCAAACATTTCATTTCTTTTGACTGTTGCATAATCAACCTTCTTTTGCGCAGGTTGTCTATCCATATTGTGCGACATGTTTTGGCCGCTGTTATCCTGGTGGAGCCTCTCTTATCAATGAGAGCAGGAGCTCATTTGATGGAATCAGCGAGCTCTTGGTAGTATCTCATGGAAGGGGGGTTCGAAGAACGGTGTCCATCGGTGACGAGATTGCTGCTCCAAAAAGTGGATCCATTTTCTCTGCGGAGAATGGAACTCTTGCCAACATTGCAGAGAATGAAGTATCACCTTCTGACCAAAGCCAGGAAGCCAAGAAGATCGAAACAAGGCGCAGTATGTAAAAATACAATTCATTTATTTAATCTATTAATCTGTCAATTTCTTTTTCGTGTATAGAGCTCAGTTTGTAGTTAGAAACGACTTGAAGGAGGTTTTTCCAAATGGTCTTCCAAATACTTTTTGTAATTTTGAGTAGTAAATACAATCAGAGTGAATAGTGTTTATTGCGACGTATGATATTTCAGATGGTAATGAATTATTTCTCTGGTTTTTTCTTCTTCACAATGGTTTTTCTTCTTCACAAATGCAATTATTATCTAGGTTTGTAATATTAGATCTTAATACGGACGCTTAATCTATAATCACTTCTCAGTGACAAAGGTTCAAGTAACGGATTTCAGAGGATACACTAACATGTCGAATAATGCATGCTATCTAATCTATGTATTATCCACCTCCCCTTTTTGTAAATGGCATATTCCTTCTCAATATTTCAGAAACTAACAAATAAACCATGAATGATATACAGATTTCCATCAAAAATCTTTTTCAATGGAAGGGAAAAATCACAAAGGATGTCCTATCGTCCATTGGTAGGTAGGTTGTCTCCACGTAATTAATGGATCTTCACCATGATACATTGACACACATAGCACACAACATTCTAAAACACCCCCTCAGTTGGGCATAGAGATCACACATGTCCAACTTGTTCATATTTTTCTTAAAATTGATTGTGTGAAGCACTTTGGTGAAGGCATCTGCAATTTGTTTTCAGTTTCTTTATAAATGTTATCGATTGTTCATTTGAAACAACCCTCTCTCATGAAACGGGAAATTAACATGATCGTAGGAATTTCCCGTTTCATATGAAAGGATTGCAATTTTCACATGTTTGATTCCATCACGCAAGACAATATTATAATGTCATAAAGACATATTCCATATAGAATGATCTTGAATCACATCTCTTTAAATTCCATCGCAACAACAATGTGCTCTTAACTTTAGCATTAGATCTCACACATGCATGTTGCTTTTTGCTCCTCCATATCGCAAGAATACTGTCTAACAATATGCATATATCTTCCGATGTTCTTTCCTACGTCTTCCAATTTGCATCGATGTATCCCTCAATCACAAACTTCACATCCTCAGTAGAAATGCAATCTTTCTTAGGATTCTTATTTATATAAGTCAGGATGCATTCCATAACTTTTATACATGAAGGGGCTCACTATATTTTAGCACAAGTAATGTCTAGTCTGGTTAGAGTGGGTAGATTAACTGTCTTACAAGTGCCATCGGAGCCTTCATAAAGTTATTCTCCATCCTTGATGCTCAGCCTGTAGTTTTCTTATAGGCATAGATGCATGTTTGTATCCCATCTTTCCTAGTTTCTTTCAACAAATCCAAATTATTTTACTGAACTAGACCTTTATTTGACTTCTTTATTTTAATGCTCAGAAAGTAATTCTATTTACAAAGATTTTTCAAGTCCAATTACCCAACAAGCTTCCTTTTCGTCATGCCATCTTCTATTAATCATATCTTCTAATGATCATATAATCAACATCAACAAGGAGAGATAATTTTATTTTATTCCTCTTGACAAGCATGGTATCATCTCCTTGGTGATTTCCCACTATAAACATATCCACTGAAGCCTCTCAAACCAAGTCATAGGAAACTATTTTAGCCAGTATAATGACATCTCTAGTTTGCAACATTTACTTGCCTTTGTGCATGTAGACATCTTCTTGATGATCTCTATTGAAGAAGGAATTTTCATGTCTATATGGTAAATTTTCTAGTGACAAGTACAACGAATTAAAGAGAGTATAAAACACACTATATTCATCTTTGTCGTACGAGTAATTGTCTTTAGGTAATCAATGCAACACTTTTGACTAAAACTCTTTGCAGTAAATCTTTCCTTTTATCTTTCAACATGTCCATCTACTTTATACTTTATGGTGTAAACCCACTTTAAACCAAACAGATGAGCCTCGCCAATAATATCCACAATGTCTCATGTGTGATTTACGTCAAGAGCATCAATCTCTTTATGCATAATTTGAATCCACCTAGGATCAATGTTGACCGCAACAACATTCATGGATATCACATATAAATATGGTGAAGAGATCAGCATTTCTAGTTATTGCTAAGTTTAGTACAACATATCTATGAATATGATATCTGGTACAATCTGCATATCTGGGGAGTGGGGGGTGGTGGGACCTAATGTTCCTTTGACCATGCTTCGATTTAATGCAATCATCTTCGTGTACATAGAGTGAAGGTTTAGATCACTTCTAATTATGGTTAGTTTTAGAATACCCAACATATCTATAAATATGATAACTAGTACATTCTACATATCTAGAGGGAGGTCCTATCTCTATTAGGTCATGCCTTCGATCAATGCTATACTCTTCAATAATAATAGCTCATCAATCATCAACATATATGGCATCGAAGCCAATTCTCATGTTAAAATTTTAGTCATGGTACTAGAAGAAGAATTGAGTCATCTAGTGAGTGATTTAAGATTGAGATTATTTTCGTACTCGCAAATCTGACCTTGAATATCATGTTAATTCATCTGTTGCATATTTTCCAATTTCGTTGAGATTCATGCAACTTCACACCTTTATTCTCTCTTGAGTAGAGTTACCATGAAAATATGTAGAAGCAACAAAAAAATCTATAAATAGAGTAATCTAGGAATTTATTTCACCATTATTCCCATTCTCTTCATAACAGGGATGCATAGGAAAGTAGAAATCATGCTCAATGAAGTTGATGTCTTAGACACATGCATATTCCCGTTCATGAGATTTAGACATTAATATTCCTTCTGCGCATGGGATGAGCCCAATTATTTCCCATGCATCAAGCTTCTTTGCTTCATGTGCATAATTATTTAAGGGAAGACCAAACGAATTGATTGCTAGGTTGAATTATCAAGAAGAGAATGTTCTTGTTTATCTCAAAGACATCCTATTGACAAGAAATGTGCTTGTAAGAACAAATTCTCCCAAGATATCTTCGAAAGATTTCTTTGAAACAAAAGAATTTTGCTAACTTCGAGTAGGTGTACATTCTTCCTTTCTTCTACTCTATTTTACCAAGAAGTATAGCTATATGACATTTCATAAATAGATTCCTTGACATTTGAAAATCTTATATTACCTAGAGAAACATTCTCAAGCATTATCACATCTGGAGCACTCAAGCACTTTCCCATTTTAGGCTTCAGTTTGAAGGATATATTTTCTTTTGTCAATATTGACAATATCCTTAAAATCCTGAAGCAAGTAAATAAAAGTACTTACAAGAAATTATCAATCAACATAGTGAAGTATTAGGAGATGCACAATTAGATGGGTCCCAATCATGATAGTGGATCAATTCAAAATGTTTACTTTTTTTATTATCATAAATAGGAAATTGTAAGAGTATGGTGGATCTTAAAAAGACAACATTTGAAGCTCTCATAATCTAAACCTTCATAAAACAAAGGAAACAACTCTTTAAGGGAACCAAATTCGCCGCTACATGATCGAACATTGTCTATCTTTCGCATCTCTTCATTCATGGATAGTAGTTGCTAATGCAACTCAAACTCTCCCTGGTAGATCAGACATGACTTCAAAACCAAACCAATCACTATCCTCGTAACTTATAGCTTGCAATGGTCAAGCTTAACAGAAAGAAGATTGAGAGGTTTATCAGGAACATGAAGGTTATTATGAATAATGAACTTGTTAGTAAGAGAAATACTCTTTTTTCTGTGCTATCGTAAAGTGACGCCGATCCATAACAAAGTTGACTTTGTCTTTACTAGAAATAAGTTTATATGATCTAAAGCACATTGAATCCCTAATCATATGATATATGATACCACTTTAAGTTATCCACTCTTTATCATTGATAGTATCTCCATCATTACCTTTTTTCTGACCAACAATGGTAAGAGCAGTGTTCATGAGGTAGTTGTCATAATCTTCCTTATGAGTGCTTGTCATGCTAAGATAAGTATATAGTCACTGTTGTAAAAGTCGGTCGACTAGGCCGATTAGTCGGCCCGACTAGTCTAGTAGGTGGGGTAGCCGACTCGACTAGGCCTAGTCGGCCCTTAGTCGGTCAACCCGACTAATCGGGCCGACTAGTCCGACTAGTCGCCCGACTACAAGGCCGACTTTTACATAGAGATTTTTTAATTTTTTAGTTTTTCAATTTTTTTTAAAAGCAAACTTATTCTAATATGCTTAATGTTATATTTAAAGACAATTATTTCTTTTATTTCATTATGATGGTATAGAAAATATAAAAATAAATACAAATACATAAGAATATGTGTATAAAAATTGATTTATATATTTGAAATAATTAAAATTCAAAACCGACTAATAGCCGACTAAATCCGATTAGTCGCCCGACTGCCGATTAATCCTTAGTCAGTGACCCTACCGACCGAGTACCGACTACCACTTTCTGCAACCTTGTATATAGTTCCTAAATCTAGCTGGTAGCAATCGTTTTCTAGTCTTTCATGAGCTTGCTCAAAAAGCACTATCAACCTCCTTCTTGGTCACAAGTGTTAGCTCCATGACTAACAATGATCATGTGCATTTATTTTAATATTCTGCATGTCATAAATACTAGTCTCTATTACAATCACCCTTCACTATTATTTAGCTTTGAAGCGACAATATACTTCAAAAATGCTGAAAATAGACCATGAATAGAGTGTGTGACTCTTGACATTCTCAAATTTACAATTGAGTGCTCCATGAAAGATACATATTTTGGTCCTTCTACTCTTTATCGAAGCGAATCTTTTGATGATCGCTACATTTACATGACTTATTATCAAGATATTGACAGAATTCTTCCTTTATGGTAATAAGGCCACCATATAAGGATGTGACCAAAACTCCCCCTTTATGAAGGCAAACAATCTTCCGAGTCAATTGATAAATGACACATGTCTTGTTTCCTCTACATATTCATATTTTCAAGGATCATCCGCATGTCCATGGTTGTCTTCTTTCTTAGTATGTGAGGTTACGATATCACTTGAAACAACATTATTGATCCAAGCCTTTACATGGTTATCTTCAAGGTATCCGATTCCCATAATGGATCCTTCTTGTCATGCTTAGTTTTGCTTCCACTAATGTCACCAACTATGCCTTTTCCACGAGCGATGATCATCTCAATAGAAATAGAACAATGAGGTTATTCTTGTCCATTTTTAGGATAATAATCTAAATTGGATGGCTCTCCATCCTCATATAACCTCCAACATAAATCTTTTTAGTTTTCTTCTCAAACATCACCACTAAGGAGAAAATGATTCTCCTTGGATCGATCGTGGGAACGACCAGAGGGACCAAAACCCAAGGAACCCACTAGATCCTCGAAGAAAATGAAGACACCTTTGCATCACGATCCCTAAAGAAGATTGGTTGTTGTTAGAGTAAACAATACTCTTCTGTGTTATTCCATAGAGCCCTCGGGTCTCTTATATAGAGAGAAAACCCTTGGGCAAATTACATAGACGTACATGATATAAATAGGAAATACGTAACAGTACATCATGACATAACGTAAACCTCTACACTCCCTCTCAAGATGGAGCATAGATATCAATCATGCTCAGCTTGGAAGAACATCTCTGGAAAGGTCCTCTGAGCAATGGCTTGGTAAATATATCAGCAGTCTGGTCCTCTGAACTGACGTGAGAGGTGGAAATGAAGCCCTTCTGGATCATGTCTCTCGTATAGTGACAATCTACCTCGATGTGCTTTGTTCTTTCATGAAAAGCTGAATTATTGGCAATAAACAATGCTGCCTGGTTGTCACATTGAAGATTCATGGGCAAGGAGACATTTACATTCAAATCTTCTAAGACCGCTCTAACCCACATCATTTCTGTGCTTGCTTGTGCCATGGCTCTGTATTCGGATTCAGCACTGGATCTCGCCACAACAGTCTGCTTCTTGCTTTTCCAAGAAACCAAAGAACTTCCTATGAAGATAGCAAATCCAGAAGTAGATTTACGATCCTTTGGACATCCTGCATAGTCTGCATCTGCACAAGCTGAAATAGGCAGATATGTATCTTTTCTAAATAGCAACCCTGTGCCTGGAGAAGACTTCAGATATCTCAATATCATACACAGGGCATCCATATGAACTTGCCTAGGCTTCTCCATAAATTGACTCACCCGGTTTACTGCAAAGGCAATATCCGGTCGAGTTATGGTAATGTATAGAAGCTTACCCACCATCTCTTTGTATCTTCTTTTGTCCACCTCTTCGGTATCATTGTCGTACAGCTTCATGCTTGGGTCCATAGACGTGCTCGATGGTCTGCAATCAATCATTCCTGTTTCAACTAGCAAGTCTGTGACATATTTTCTTTGAGTCATTACCATTCCTTGTGCATTTCTTGCAAACTCTATCCCCAGAAAATATCGTATCGTGCCTAGATCCTTCGTAATAAATTGACTTCCCAACAGAGATTTGGTCATCTCAATTCCCTGAGCATCATCTCCTGTAACTAGAATGTCATCAACATATACCATGACAACAACCGTATCTCTAGGAGTCTTATGGATGAACAGGAATGGTCCGCATTCGATCTCTTGAACCCCTGTCGTTCAATCAGTTGGGAAAGCTTCTGGAACCATGCCCGTGGACTCTGTTTAAGGCCATAGATAGCCTTATGAAGTCTGCACACCATCTGAGTCTCCCCCTCAGCAGCAAACCCCGGTGGCTGTTGCATGTAGACTTCCTCCTGTAGATCACCATACAAGAATGCATTCTTGACATCTAGTTGAAAAATGGTCCAGTCATGTACCACAACAACAGATAAGAGGATGCGAAGAGCGGAGTGTCGAGCCACTGGTGAAAATGTATCCAAATAATCTACCCCATAGGTTTGGGTAAATCCACGTGCGACTAGTCTTGCCTTGTATCTGTCGAGACGCCCATCTGCATGATATTTCACCGTAAACACCCATTTGCTACTCACCACAGAGGCACCTGGAGGAATGGGAACTAGAGACCAAGTCCCGCGGGACTGTAAGGCACGCATCTCAAGTCCCGAGGGGGGGGGGTCCCGGCGGTGAGAGGAGGGGACCCGACGGCTAGAGGGGCGGCGGGAGGTGCCCTCGGAGCGGCGGGAGGGTTGGAGAGGGGCGGCGGCGGTAGGGCTGGAGAGAGGCGGCGGCCGAACGGGCAGCGGCGGTAGGGCTGGAGAGAGGGGGGATGGGGGGGGGCGGGTGGAGAAAACCCTAGACTAGGGTTTTGGCTCTGATACCATGTTAGAGTAAACAATACTCTTCTGTTTTATTCCATAGAGCCCTCGGGTCTCTTATATAGAGAGAAAACCCTTGGGTAAATTACATAGACGTAGATGATATAAATAGGAAATACGTAACAGTACATCATGACATAACGTAAACCTCTACAGTTGTCCTTTTGTAGGAGATCTCGACACAAAGAGTGGAAATTTCGAATTTCACAAAACCACATCCATGGAAGTTTTAGACATGTATTAATCACATAGAGAACCTTTACAATAATGCTTAATCCCCTAATTGGATTGGCTTCGATGCCATGCATAAACAAATAAATCACGAAGAATATACATATTTACTAGAAAATTAAACCCTTCTCACCTATGAAAAAATCACGGGAATGAAGGCCCTATAGTGCACTGACTAGGGTTTCCTTTACTCTTAAAGTGTGAAAAAAGAGGATTTAGCAATGGTTATGTATGGAGATTGCAAAAACCCCAATCTTAGTACCTCCTAGTCATTCCATTCAAAGAAAATCCCTTCCTACCATAAGGAGAACTTAATATTAACCTTAAACGGTAGGTAAATATTTATTTTGTTAGGTAAGCCACCTCTTGAAGAGGCAGCTTGCATGGGATTTCTCCACATGGAAGTCCCCCTCTTGTAGAGGCGACTTCCATGTGATTTCTTCCCAAATATCAAGCATAAAACCAAAGCGGCCTCTTCAAGAGGCATCTTATATATGGTACTTAACAAAATAAATGTTTCATTGCCGCCCGGGGGTAATTTTATGTTTCTGTTGCGGTAGGGAGGAATTTTTCTCCATTCCGTTCTATATGATCCCTTCATTGTGCATTATCTCCGAAGTTTCTCACATTTATCATTCATATCTCGTATTTCTCAACTTTTCACCACAAAAAAATAATGGCGGGAATGCGCATTTCCATTTTAAAATGTCCAATATTACTGGGGAATATAATTATTGTACAAAATTAACATCAACAAACAGCTACATAGAACTCAATCGATTGAACATATATATGAATTTAAACTGCTTCATCACCATCAGGCTTTCCTTTGGACTTTGATGGGCATTCTTCCTTTCATCTTCACCAATGGGAAGTTGATGACAGTATCCTCATGTGCAAACCACCTTCATCCAAATCAACAAAATAGCGTAAATTTCGTATCGTGACATTCACAGAAAACAATAATAATTGATTCACGAGGGAGGCGGTTGGGATACTTGAATCGAGTGACCAAATGATGGAGAAAGATGGCAGCTTCGAGCCTCGCCATCTCCATCCCTGGGCATAGCCTCAGTCCGCCTCCAAACGGGGTGAAGGTGCATCCTCCTCCCATCTCTTTGTTCTACACCATGAAAGATCGTTTAGCGATATTTAGATTCACCTACACACGCACACAAACACGTGCACAAGATATCTTCTCTGAGTATATAGCCCAATCTGAGTAGAACAGTTTCCCGAATTCTTAAAATAATATCAACATGATAATGGAAGAAAGAAATAGACTGATCTTTGTGTTCATGTTTATCGCACTTATTATGTGTTTTATAGTAGTGAAGTAATCACAATGAAATTTGAATTACCTGCCACCTCCATGGATTAAATTTATGCGGGTCTTGATAGATATCTTTGTGCAGATGCACCCCTCTGAAATACGCGAACACAGTCCATCCTTTGGGGATGAGATAGCCTTGGAAGTCCATGTCCTTCATAGCCTTTCTGTACACTCCATTGACAATGTTTGCCATCCTCAATGTCTCTGAAATCACCTGTTCATGATTGCAAGACCTTTACACATATGTGATGCTGCTTTGACAGTTGAACAGAAAGAGCTGATCGCGAAAAAAATTACATAAAATAAGTAGAACGTAATTAAATATAAATGATGTCAACTGTAAGTAGATAGAAATTTCTGCTGAGTTTTACTGCTCGAGCTCGGCGTTTGGTTAAGAAATAACTGCTAGGGATAACTCAGAGGAGTGAAAATGGGACAAAAAGTGAAATAAGTATTGCTTTCAAGCTTGATATATGACTTGAATGATCAGCTAAAAGAGTTGGTTACGAAGCCATCATCAAGCCAGAATATGAACCGTGTTCATGTAGCCCGAGCATTTTTTATAACTGTTCTACATTCAGTTGTTCGCAGGAATAAAACGATCAGCTCTGGCTTTTTATCAGAACTTAGAAACATAAGTTTTCCTGAATGTGTTGAATATGATATAAATTTGAATTAGTTATTAGTATTAAAGTGAATGGTAATTAATGCTTACATCTTGTGTGAATGATAAGGACAGGAAATCACTTGCTTCCAAGTTTTCTCCTGAATGCTCTTTTTCTATTTTCAGCTTCATGTTCTCCTCCTGTTAACAAAGAATAAGTATTATTCTATGATGGTTTTATTCCTTCTTAACATATATTCTTGAAAATAATTTAACAGTATTATTTTATGAAGTATATAAACAGGATAGTTTCTTAAATACTCATCCACTGCAAACCAATTATCTCCAACTGCTTCCTGTTCAAAAAAAAGAACAAAATACCTCCAACTGCTTGAGTGCATCAGGGGTATCACTCAAGAACTTGACTGCTAGCGTGATAAGAGTGGGCACGGAGTCTTCCCCGGGCACCATGAAATCGATGATGTTGTGTATGATTTCTTTATCAGACTGATTGTCGAGCAATGCATCTATGACGTCTCGCAACTCTTTGTGATTGTTTTCCCTTCTGGCCTTGATGATATTTCCCACAAACTCTATCATTGTAGACTTTGCCTGAGAAGAGAAAATAAGGATGAAAGTGCTCTTTGATTAGTGCATAATGGTATTGATATATCAAATGTAAAGCTGCAATGTGCATGTGTGCGCGCGCGCACACGCGCATTTTTTGCTTGTATGTGTGTGGGATCAGATTCGTAACGGTTTCCATTTGTAATGGTTCACATAACCGTCTAATGGATGCATACATTAGTCCCCCTATCTTACTAAAAAACTCCTCGAGTAGTCTCACCATTGGATAACTTCCTGGTTGTACTAAATACCGAACCAAAGTGTGGCAGTCACTTTTTATCCTGCTATCTTGCCTGTCTTATGCGCGGTGTACTGTTTTTTGATCTATGGGTCTACGCGAAAATTATGGTTCTGTTGCCACTCGCGAGTTCTATTTTGATGAAATGAATCGATGATCGTTTATCTAAAAGAAAATCTAATGGATGCATGCACGCCATCGCCTGTTTGTCAGCCACACTAATGCTAATCGAATGAACTGCCTACACTTTGTCAATCTCATTCCTGTAAATTGGCAGTCTTATGAGATAATCCTTCAACGATTCATGTTAATCACCTCTAAGCAATTGATGTTATACCTTCACCACTACTTCCAATAGTTCAGTGTTGAAGCTCACTTGGGTATAACTTTTTGGGAAAATGACATACTATCAACTGCTATATATGGAAAAAAACGTACAAGATGACGACGGGAGATTTGATGGTTGGTGGTCAGTAGGTCCCCGATCTGTTATCGAGGAAAACTGACATTGACAACTTATTGAATTCGAGTCCAAATGGATCCGTTGACAACCACTCAAAATGCTTAAGCACAAGTTATCAAGCAGTAAATCCCACCACTTATAACTCACTTTCACGATTTGTAAGTTTTCCACTTATAACTCACTTTCACGATTTGTAAGTTTTAGATGCGGGACTATATTTGAAGGTATGAGTGTTACAATCATCTTTTGCAACCACCGGAGAAGGAGAATCACTGTAAAATGGATTGACTACGACTTCTTTTGTTCTATCTCTCAACCAGTGTTTGTGAGGTCAATGACTCGATCCCTCTATTTATGGTACATATACTTTTAGTTATATTCATGTTCATTATGTTACATTGATTGCTTCTCTACTCACCTTAATAATAAGAATATGATTCCTAAAATTATATCCACAATTTAAATAACATTCTATTTGGTTGAATTTAAACCATCTAAGGAAATTCCTAAATTGATATGGAATGAACAAAATTGGCATTGACTGATTGACACTAAAATTTTGTTACTCCTTCCTCTAATGACTTGTTTAAAAGTATAACCGGATAATTAATTTTGGAACTTATTTAACCAATAATACATCAAAGGCTGAAAGCTCCTAAATAAAAAAAACTACAAATTGAACGATAGTTTTTTTAGCATAACAAAATAATAAGTCGATGATTCTTGGCATTATAAAACAGCCACGAGATAGACGTACAAACTAACCCCAAAGATATTGAATTAAAGAAATATTAATTAAGATCAAGCAAGTGGTTTTCATTAATTAATCAAAGCAGTTGATGATTATCTTATTTCTCATTTCTTCTTAATTAATCATAAATGATGAGAGTATGTCGTCAATGATTCCGTTGCGGAGCCGAAGGAAAAAGATCTTTTGTCGATCGAGTTTTCATTTGTTATGTGATTAAGGATGAAAATAAAGATAAATATATTTGTATGCGTTTGTATCAACATTCGTCAGATAGAGGATATGGATGTTATTTTTCGTATTTGACGAATATGAAGGCAAATACGAATACAAATGTTCAACATTCGTCGAATATGAATATTGATATAAATATGATATCCTCAATTTTGACGAATACGAATGTGAATACGAATGCTCAAAATTTTTGAGGATACAAATACGTATATTCATTTTTAAAGAACGTGAATATGAATATGAATGTTCAAATTCTGGATGATACCAATACTTACATAGTACACAACAAAGTAAATTTGGTAATATCTTTCTTTTATCATTCAATTATATCTTTACGTTTTTCTTCATTATTTAGTTATTTTTATGCATATATTCATTATTAAAATATTTAATATATTTTTTATATATCGAAAATTGTTACGAACCTAAAATGCTTATATCTTTAAGTAAATTTGGACATGTATAATATTCATATATCAATTCGTATAATTTGTCAAATATCCGTATCTGAATTATCAATATTCATTTTGCATTCATATTTGTATTTTGAGTTTACATTTCACATATACTTGTGATTATTCGTATTCATATCCATATTTTAAAAAGTACAAGGATATGGTAACACGTATATTCGTATATGTGTCCGACTGTTTTCATCCCTATATGCGATGGAACATAAATTAGATTTTTTTTCCTTGTTTGTAATTTTTAAGGATAAGAAAAAAGCTCAAAATTTTCATTTTTTGAGGTTGGACACTACATCAGAATTTACTTGTAGTAATGGATAATTCGAATATTTGTTGTTAGATCTTGGGATGTTATAAATATATCATCCATTTTACTCATTGAATAGAATCTTTTTATATAATAATTCAGAAGGATGTATTATTCATTGTTAGAACTTCATATACGGATCATCATTCGATGATTTTCTTTTGCGAAAAAAATGTATTAATAGTTATTAATTAAATAATAATTACCTCAAAGATTTACATGCAATAGTCATTATTCGATAATCCAAGCACGCAATCAGTCACAACCAATCCAGGGAAAACTCATGATTTACATGCAAAATCTCTATCGATGTAGTGGGAAAAAACCACGGACAAAAAATCAACAGGTATGTTCATCCCTCACTATCACATCCTTCAATAATTCTTGCGGTCTCCTAACAGATCGATCCGTTGGATCATCGAGACCGACTTAAACTCCTCCCTACTCTCAATATGCTTTGTAATTTGTACTATATGCTACTTCCTACTCGCTCCGAGAACGATAATCTCTTTCACTTACCTCATCGCTTTGCTTTAAGAACTGCTTGTAATTTAATCGAGGAACACGCTGAATTTACACTTATTCCCTTCTTTATGCGATATAGGACAAAAATTAGTCTGCGGAGAGCTCATCACCCAAGCTAAGGACATATGGACCATATGATGAAAAATCTGATGTACGACATGAAGGAGTGCTCTCCCTAAATAGGATTCTTAGATAACCCACGGTAAACAAATCCTAATCGGATCCTAAAAATCCATTTAATTGAGTCGATTAAGACTGATTAAGGAATGTATTCGAATCATAAACATATTTGTCTTCATGGCATATATGTTTCAGTAAATTAATTAGAAGAAAAAGTCAACGAATAATAATCATTGCTACGTGGTTCATTGCTAACGCTATATAATAATGAATATGATATTCGTTAGCAACGAATATGCCATCAATTATCAATTTAAGTAATCAGGCAATGAGTATCATTCTTCGATAATAATCTACCTCACTACAAGAAAAACAAGTTGTGGCTACAGACCTATGGCCACGGATATGGAGATTGTGGCCACAGAATTGGGCTCTGGCCACGACATGTCGTGGCTAGTAGCCGTAGCTACAAGTCTCGTCGCTAGAGTTCTCTAGCCACGAATATGCCGTGGCCATTACAAGTGGCCACAGAACTTATCGTGGCCACAACTCTTATATGAAGACTTTGGCCACGGTTTGTGACTACGGGAAACTAGTGGCCACGGAATTATCGTGGTCACAAGTTTCCGTAGCCAGATTCCGTGGCCACAACTTATTTTTCTTGTAGTGCCTACTGATCAACTTGGTTGCAGTTGGAAGGTGGGAAACACATATAGATTAAGTTTTGTGATGGAATGTGAATGAAATCGAAGGAGAGAATATGGAAATTTTCTATTTATCCAGACACTATAAGGAAAATAAGTCGTGGCTACAAAATTATGCCCGCGGATATAGGGTTTGTGGCAATAGAATTGGGCTCTGGCCACAATACATTGTGGCTAGCTAGTAGCCATAGCTACAAGTCTCGTCGCGAGAGTTCTCTAACCACGAATATGTCGTGGCTACTACAAGTGACCACAAAATTTATCGTGACCACAACTCTTGTATGAAGACACTACAAGAAAAATAAGTTGTGGCCACGGAATCTGGCTACGGAAACTTGTGACCACGATAATTCCGTGGCCACTAGTTTCCCGTAGCCACAAACCGTGGCCAAAGTCTTCATATAAGAGTTGTGGCCACGATAAGTTCTGTGGCCACTTGTAGTGGCCACGGCATATTCGTGGCTAGAGAACTCTAGCGACGAGACTTGTAGCTACGGCTACTAGCCACGACATGTCGTGGCCAGAGCCCAATTCTGTGGCCACAATCTCCATATCCGTGGCCATAGGTCTGTAGCCACAACTTGTTTTTCTTGTAGTGAGACTTTGGCCACGGATTGTAGCTACGAGAAACTAGCGGCCACAGAATTATCGTGGCCACAAGTTATCGTAACTACATTCCGTAGCCGCAACTCATTTTTCTCGTAGTGAGACAACAATGTACATATAATAAGGATATGATTAGAAAAACGACCAAATTAATTTGGATTGATAGATGAGACAGATCTAGAAGGGGAATGTGTACCTTGAGTGATCTGTGGAATGTAAATCCGGGAATCTTAATGGGCAACGACATGAATCCACTGGTGAACTCTTGAAATCGTTGCTTCAGGAGCTGCACTTGAGAACCCATCTCCAGACCCATCAACGTCTTCACCAGCAGTCCAAATGATATCTGCTGTCAACACATATATCGCATCAACAAATCCTCATCTGATTGGATATAATCTAGAGAGAGAAAAAGTTAAAAACGAAAGAACATAGGCAATTAGGCACTCTAAATATCATGCATGTATAGGTACGTGGCAACGTCAACGACCATATACTGCAACGACTGTTTAAATTAGGGTTAGGGTTTTCAAGGATGATCCCATTGTACTTTCTTTTAACGCAGGGAAGATCGATCGCCACGGTTTTATGCGATTGCTTTTGATGTTTGATATACGTTACGAAGATTAATACAACTAGGGCTGTAAACGAGTCAAACATGAGCGAACCACTTCCGACTCGGCTCGGTTTGTTTAGCATACTTTCAGGTTCGGTTCAGCTCGATAAAATGAAAACGGTAATCAGGTTTGGTTCGGCTCGGGTAAGGTTCGTAAAGGTTCGGTTCAGTTCGCTAAAGGTTCGTTTAAGAATAAATGTTGTGCAGACGTTTATGTTCAAAGAGAAAAAACCGCAGCCATAAGGGAGGGTTTCGGTGATAGGGAATAGGGTTAGGGAGTGGATGCGTGGACGGCTTTGGAAAAATAAGTGAATAGCCCTTATGTTAATATAAAATGTATTTTTTTCTTATATACAATTTATATGTATATATACTTTTATGTAGAGGTTGATGGGGCTGCCCCCGTCCTTATTTCGGCGTTTTTTTTTATTTTTTTTCGAAAAATATCGCCTTGTATATTCATCTCTATATCCCTCCTATATGCCATTCGAATTTCGTCAGAAACATAGACTCCTATGACCTCCATCCAGATAGTCATTTTTTAACGGTAACAAGATTTTTTAAATCGACACCATCTCGATGGAGGCCGTATGAGTCTCTGTTTCTGACGAAATTTGAATGACATATAGGAGGGATATAGGGATGAATATACATGGTGATATTTTTCAATCAAAATAAAAAAATTGACGAAAAATGGAGCGGGGGCAGCCATGTTGGCTGCCCGCAAGGGGGAGCCCCATCTTTTCCTTTTATGCATGTATGTGTATGTATAAAATCGAACTTTTAACGAACCGAACCTGAGCGAACATATGTTTTTAAGATTCGGTTCATTTATTTAATCGATCCCAAATTCGCGTTCAGGTTCGGGTCGTTTATTTTCGAATCGAATCTAAATCGAAATTTTAACGAACCGAATCTGAGCGAATATTTAACCTCAGAATTCTCTGAGACCACTAAATACAACATAGATTTTATTCGATCATCATAAATTTTAGACCGGTCAGTATAACCTCACAAAAAGTAAAATTGGATTTTGCTGATTTCCAGATCAAAAGATGCTGCAGCTCAAGTTTTAATTAATGCCATGGAGACCGGTCAAAGCTGATTCCATTTTCCATATCAAGATTAAGGGAAATAATTAAATCTCTTACCTCCTTGGCCACATCTTGGAGGAACACAACGCTTCCATCTTCCCATCCTTCCATGCAATCCAATACATTCGTCTGCATGTTATGGGTCACTTGGGATTTAAGCTCATGTGATTTGAGGAAGCCGCCAACGAGCCCATGCACCCTCCTATGCGAGCTCCCGTTCACCATCAGTATGGACTCCTCCCCCATCAACTCCGTCACCGATCTCGGGTATGCCGGCACGAACGCGTCCGCTCCGCCGTGCAGGATCCACCTGTTCATGGACGGGTCGACCGACATTATCGTCTTGCTCCCAAACAAGTGCGTCTTGAATATCTTTCCATACCTAGACGGATAAAGAAACAGACAGATGGACAGTCAGAGAGAGAGAGAGATAATATCGATGTACAACGCAGTTGGAAAGGACTTACTTGTTGCAACGATCATCGACGAATTGCTCAGGCGACGAGGATGATAGTGAGGACATGAATCCGAGCGATTCTCCGATGATAGGCCATCCGAGGGAGCCCTTGGGGAGCTCTCCTCTCCCTCGTGCTTCCTCCTCCTTCGCGGCCGTTCGAGATCTCCGAATTAGTACGACGAAGGTAAGGACGAGAACCACAAGCGATGTGAAGAAGGAGAACACCAAAGGAGAAAGCTTCATGTTGGAGATGTTTGAGGGCAGCTTGATATGAGCTACCTCTTGTTTATGTAGTGGTTAATGGAGAGTGATTTTTACATAGATGTCCTTGCATTTAATATATACATAAATATTTGCATGAATAGTCTTTCATGAATAGCGATATGTTTGTATATGGTATGCATTTCTCTAGTTGGCATGACAAACATGCAACAGCTAATCTTGACGTGACTTGTTATTGGTATGTGGTCTAAATCTTAAAACAAAGTACTTAGAATGGATAATAATAAATGGGTTTTCATCAGCTGTGTCTCATGAGATATTGCAATATTAGTTATGTATCTCTTTTTTTTTTAACATCAGTTGCTCCCTTACATTTTTTTCCAAAACTAACAATTCTGCCATTTTGTACAGGGTAAGTGCTTTCCAAAAAAGGAGGGGTGTAATTGATATAACAATATCTCATAGGGACGCAATTGATAAAAATCCATGGTAAATTGTATAATGTATGTTGAAATAAAGATTTTTGTCAGTTGTGCCCTTCTTAGCTTCTGCAAAGTCAGTTATAGGGATTTTTTTAAATAATTATGAAAATATTCATAATTAATTAAATAGATATCAAGTTTTAACATTTAAAAAAATAGTTATTAATCGGCACCTCAGATGCCGATTTGGGAAGTCAAACCCAAATCGGCACCTCAGGTGCCGATTTGGATTTCGGCCTTTGGATAATTTATCTTTATACCCCCTTTTTATTCCAGATCCAATCACCCAACACATTATTTTATCTCTCAAAAAGGAGGGCTATGGACGTAAATGGGCCAAAAGGTACCCAAATCGGCACCTCAGGTGCCGATTTGGGTTGCACCCTTTTAGGTGCCGATTTGGGTTGCACCCTTTTGGCCCATTTACATCCATAGCCCTCTTTTTGGTAAGCACCCTCATGGATTTTAGATTTATTTTCTGAAAAAGGTTTGTTAAAGATAAACATTCTTTCTCAAATTAAATATATATTTTGTTTAGCATTAAAAAGTTGGTTATAGTTGGTCCACAAATTTTGAATCTCGTGGAAAACCTATTTGTCTATAGTGTTATTATTACCCCACATCTTTAATTTTTTTTCTAAAAAAAGATTAACTATATGTGACAAATTTAATTAAGTATGCATCTCTTTATAAGGTTACTATAAAAGCAACAGCCTAACAATATCTCCATCAACACTCTATCTTCATTATCTATCTTGGCAGACAAATAAGTCAACGAAATTCAGATTTTGTGGTAACCAACTTTTTAATACTTAACAAAATATAAATGGTTATCCTTAACAAACCCTTTCCATAAAATCCATTCTTGCAAAAGGGTGAGGGTTCTTCTCAAAAAGAGGAATATGGATGTAAATGACCCCAAAGGGTGCAACCCAAATCGACACTTGAGGTGCCGATTTGGGCTGCACCCTTTGGGGTCATTTACGTCCATATTCCTTCTTTTGAGAGATAAAACAAATATTGGGTGATTTGGTTGGGAAATAAAAAAAGAGGGTATGAACCTAAATTATCTAAAGAGAGAAATCCAAATCGGCACCTCAGGTGCCGATTTGGGCTTGACTTCCCAAATCGGCACCTCAGGTGCCGATTAATACCTTTTTGTTAAATGTTAAAACTTGGTACTTATTTAATTAATTAGGAATATTTTGATAATTATTTTAAAATATACATCTTCCCTTTTTTTGCAATAACAGTTATGACTCTACCTTCTTACAAAATTTTTCTTTTATTATGTTAAGGTAAAGTAGGGGCATAACGAAGAGACTGTCAGAAAATTCTCAAGTTTGATGCTCGCTTAGGTTCAGCTCGCTAAAAGTTCGATGCAGATTCGGTTCGAAAATAAATGGACTGAACATGAACACAAGTTTAGGCTTGATTAAATAAACAAATCGAGCCTAAAAGTTATATGTTCACTCAGATTCGATTCATTTAATATTCAATACACGCATTTACAAATCCTTGTCTGGATAAATGAATCTTTGTCATGGGATAAGTGGATTTTATCTATAAATAAGTGAATATTTGATGTATAAGTGGTTTTTTCTCAATATAAGCTATCCTAAGATAAATGGGCATATCGTGGTTACAATACTCATTATCTATATGTCCATTATTTTTTTCCTTTCCTATTCCTCAAATAACAAGTATAAACCTTATTTGTCCTTTGTCCCACATTATTACTTGTCCCTCATTATTACTTGTCCCTCATCCGAATGAATATAAAAATTTACTGTGATTCTAATTATATATATATATATACACATTTCTTTTCTTCTTCACTACCTTTCATCAGAAAATTCTCATGGACTTTTGTTTCATTGATAGTATATATGATTAATCATCGTGGACTTTTGTTTCCTTGATAGTATATATGAAAAAATGAGGATAATTAGATCGAAAATATGGTGAAATATAATGGAAGATGGAAATCATACAATGGAGAATATGATACGATCGAATGCCTTCCTCGCGAAGAGGAAAGAATATTATATCAATGAAAATTCTTTTACGGGTGGGAGAGTTTGGAAGGTTAATTAATTATTTAATAATGGTCTTTAATGGATAGAGAAATAATCAAAATATGTGTATGAAACGAAGGAAAACATCATACAAACCGACCAAAAAAAGGTCATATAAAATAAATGAGAAACTCGAATTAGACAAAGTAACGGACTTGAATTTGTTCACGGAAAATTTATTAGAGTTGGTCTGGTTTAAAACGAATTAAATTTCATATTGGACTTCGATATATCTCAACAAATAGGGCATGCATAGAATATTTATTCATTCAATAAATATTCTCTATTTTCCTTTGTACATTTCCATAGCATATTTATTCCCTAATTAGGGCATATTGAATTTCTAATTTTACTTGAAAATATATGTATAGTGCAAAGTCTAGGTTTAATTCATATGCATTTAGTGGCATTAGAACTTCATATAATCTTTTTGGATTTTCATATTTTTATTTTATTTATAATTTATTTTATTTCTATATTTTAAATTGATATTTTATTTTATGGGCTCCGATTGTTCCAAGCTGCTATGAAAGAAGCTCCACCCAACACCACAGCGAGCTACTGAGCATGAATTCTCAGGACGCTGCGCTTGCTCCATTAACACCCCCCCCCCCCCCCCCGTTGCATCGAAGCTCTGTCACCTAGATAAAGCTCACCGGAGGGGATTGGTATTGTTTGGGTTTGGACGAGATGGGTTTTTTGGCCAACTCCGAGCAGCTTTATAGGCTGCCAAACGAGGATGAGGGCTCAAGATAATGTTGGGCGAGGTAGGTAAGAGCTTGGTCTGTTGATTGGTGGCTGGAGAGGAGGACGAAAGGAGGGCGGCAGCTGCCAAGAACCGAGGAGAAATAAAGGTCAACACCTCGGGCAAAGGCTCCGACGCTTTGAGCGCGGAGGAGGGAGATGAAGGAGAGCGTGACACGTGGCACTCCCGTAATATTCAAACTTCCAAAAACTATTTAAATAATAATGATTGGCCTTATATCAAATTATTTGAAACATGAGTTTGTTTTAATATTTAGAAAGAGTATTTTACATATTTTCTTAGTTTTAGATATGAGGGGTGATTTTGTGAGAGTAAAAAATCAATAGAACATGATACCAACGATTTTATACCATTAGATTCAATCAGGAGAGAGAAGATAAAATCTAGTGGTGTAGAACCATTGTTCTCATGCCCTCACAAATTTTGGCTCTCATAGGATATCTCTCTTAAGAGATATGATCTAAAGTTCTCAAGTATATGTATACTGCCCTAGATTTTTTATTTTTCCTATTTTTCTTTTTGTTTTCTTGTTAACAATAGGCACATATTATATTTTATAATAATAACACTATAGGTTGGTCATACTTAATTTTCTTGATTTTTGGTTTCCATATACAAAATAGATAGAAAATAAAAAGGTTCAAAGCTAGGACGACTAATGTAATATATCTATGTATTTTATCTTTGATATTTTTTTGTTGTTTTTTTTTATTTTTTTATCATAAATAGGCTTTGTAGACCTATTTATTCTAGCTTTATTGGTCATCTCATGTACATTTTTATGCATACAATTCATCCTTCTTCTCTTCATCTTCTCTTGTATAGGCACCAACTGATAAAATGCTTAGTTTCAAAATTTAGTACCAATTAATTAAAATATTGAAAAATAACAACGAATGAGCATTTCTTTGTCCATCGTCGCTAATGATGTGACAACATATATAATATTGGTTGCTAATTTTAAGTATAAATATAGTTTCACGATGGATAATAATGTTGTTATATATTTAACAACAGACAATATAGTGATGGATTAAAAAAGTCGCTATAAATCCATTTTGTGTAATGATTGTTACAAATTTTAATTAAAAAATTAACATGTTAATTGTTTATATATACATATAATAGCTATGATATTCATTCCAAATTTCAAGATGAGAGGATACTTTTACAATTAATAATAGTATTCATTAGTAAACATGCAACCTCGAAAGATATAATAATAAAATTTCAAAAAAAAATCAATTAATCACTACAGTTTTTTTCCAATGGATCCTTGCTGAAATCCTATGCATATTTGAAACTCAATCATGTGTATATTATGCACTTTTTGAATTATATTCTATCACTATGCTTTTAGATCGTACATATCAATTCAATTCAACTATTAAAACAAAACTGCCGTCATCTTACAAAAGAGATGCTGATGACTTTCTTTTAAATTAGAGATTTTCGGACATGTTGATCACAAGTGTGGTTCCTTTGCATCGCATGCTTTTGTTCCAATACTTGTTTAATGTGAAGGTTCTGTCTACGTGATCTGTCCCCTCATATTTAATGCATATGATGAGTGTGGAGCAACAGATGTTTAATGCATGGGGAGCATCATCAATAGAGGGCGATGGCTCAACCAAGTAAAACATTATGCTAATCAAAAAGTTTCTCTTCGAAGTTGATATATATGTATATGTATATACACACATACGTATACACACTATGATCAACTTAACTTATTTGAAGGAAGTTCAGTTGTCATGTCAAATACTGAATCCTTTACACGCAACAGTGCGTTTTATTTGCAATTTACAACACAGTTTTGTAAAATGATTTATCACCTTTTGTAAATTGCTAGCATTTATTTCATAGTGCGTGCTCTTTTTGTATCATATTTTTCAAGAAACTTCAATGCCTACTACACATCGTTTAACTATATATAGGAGGAACTATGAAGTGCATTTTATTAATTAGACATGAATTATGTGGATCCCCAATTTTAAGAAGTATATTAATACGAAAATCACTATATTCCACATGATAGTTTCAATCTCACGCCACACTCATCATCTAACGACCAAAATCGTCACCTTTCCATTATCAATGAAAGGTGTGGAAAGGTGTCACCTCATTTTGAAAGCCTATATAGGGAAAACTTGAAATGAGGTGGCACCTCATCGCAATCGTGGTGCGATACTTCATGCATTCTGTTAGATCTTGATCTAAGGTCATAGACAAAACCACTAATCAAACCCAAGACCACCATTGAAACAACCTCAAACTCGCTAGTTTTGGAAACAAAATGGGATATTTACACCCATAACCCTGAGTAATTTGGTAATTACCCCAAGAACCCTCGATAATCACTAATTATAACTGAAGACCCTGAATAACCGCTCCGTTTTACACGTATAACCTTCCGTTAGTTTAAGCATTAACTCAACCAGATGGCTGAGTTAATCTAACCAATCAATGAATCGAATGGTTGAGATTAATCAAAAAGAGAAGGAGGTGAGTTCGAGCTTGCGTGGGGGGCCTGGTCTGAAATGCGGGCAAGTAGGGGGGTTGGTCTGGAGTGCGGGGAGGTTGGTCGGGAGTGCGGGCGAGCAAGGGGCTGGTCTGGAGCTTGCGGGCATGCTGGAGGGTGCCTGGAGCGCCGGGGGTTGGTTTCGGCACGGTGGGGGATGGGAGGGTGCCCGGAGCTTGGGCGAGCGGCAGGGGCTAGTCTGGACATTGCAGGCGCGGGGGTTGGAGGGTTCCTGGAGCTTGCCAACATGCGACGGGGGGTTGGTCTGGACCTTGCGGACGCCGGGCAGGGGGAGGGGCAGATGCGCAGGGGGGTTGGGGCGGAGACGCAGTGAGGGAGCTCGCTCACATGTGGGAGGCAGAGGCACGCGTGCACAAGGAAGGGGGCAGGAGGCAAATTGGGGAGCGAGTGTAGGAGGCAGATGCACAGGGGGGTTGGGGGCGGAGACGCGGGGAGGGAGCTCACATGCGAGAGGCAGAGGCGCGCGCGCACAGGGGAGGGGGCAGGAGGTAGATGCGTCAGAGGTGGGGGGAGCCGGAGGCAGCTGCGCCGGGGGCGGAGGGGAGTGGGTGCAGGAGGCAGATGCACAGGGGGGTTGGGGGCGGAGACGCAGGGAGGGAGCTCACATGCGAGAGGCAGAGGCGCGCACGCACAGGGAAGGGGGCAGGAGGCAGATGCGTCGGAGGTGGGGGGGAGCCGGAGGCAGCTGCGCCGGGGGCGGAGGGGAGTGGGTGTAGGAGGCAGATGCACAGGGGGGTTGGGGGCGGAGACGCGGGGAGAGAGTTCGCATGGGGGGAGGCAGAGGCGCGGGCGCAGGGGAGGGGGCACGAGGCAGATGCACGCGGGGGGGGGGGGATGTCGGTGGTCTGGTGCTTGCGGCACGACGGGGGTCCTCGAGCTTGCCGGCATGCAGGGGTTGTCTGAAGTTTGCGGGTCAGAATGAGGCAGATGCGTGCGAGGGGAGGGGGTCTGCTGGAGCTCGCATGGGGCGGAGGCACGGGGAAGGGGGCGGGTAGCTGGAGTACGCATGCGGGAGGCAGAGGCACGATTGGAGCTCGCCAGCCGGGGGGTTGGGTGCGTTGCTGGAGCTCGCTCGCGAGGGGTGGGCGGCGGAGA